>CABHPP010142564.1:24930-47494 GCA_902168425.1 Peromyscus attwateri | reverse complement strand
CTCTCTCTCTCTCTCTCTCTCTCTCTCTCTCTCTCTCTCTCTCTCTCGTACCCTGGCTATGGGGTGAGCAGCTTTGCTCTAAAAAGCATTCTTTGCCACAATGTGCTGTATCACCACAGGCCCAAGAGCAAACAAACATGGATTGAGCCCTCTAAAGCTGTAAGCCAAAATTAACCTTTCCTCTTCATAAACTGGATATTTGTTACAGTCACAGAAAGATGACTAGCAAAAACATATCCCTAAGACTGTTTCTTCTACCACATTCTGCCAATTGTACCTGGGACACAGAGGGCCTTTGGAAGCCTTGATTGATGGTGAAGCATAGATGACCATCACCAGAGCTTGCTTATTTAGGAGAGAGAGTTCTGAGAAGTCAATCCCCTGGATGCATAGACCTGGACTGTCCAGTACAAGGCACAGTTCAACACATGAGTGACTGGGGGTCCCATTCTAGCAAATCAAGTGTAAATATGACTACTTTTTTCACATTGGAGCCCACCTGGGAGCCGCCTGCCAGAAGGCATGCAATCACGCCGTAGGCTTCGTTAAAGACTTCGGCCTGTCTGTGGGAAGACACTAGAGATGCCACTCATGGCAGAGATGTGAAGGGAGCAGATGGCTGGTGGAATGGAGGCTATTCTCAACCCAGGGCAACAGGAAGGCTGGAAGGCAGAGCCCAAATTTAGTTTGAAACCTGGTGCCCGATGGTGCAAATTTAGAAATTCCCTTGAACCATCTGGCTTTTTAAAATAAACACCTGTCTGTCCAATCCTAGAATGGGAGGGACTTAAAGTCTTACTCCCCCTCCCCACCAAGTGCAGCATCTGGGCCATCCTTGGTGCCTTGTGGCTGAGGAGGGGCTTAGCAAAGGTAAGAGCCCACATCAATGATTCCCCAAGATCTCAAAGGCCTTTGCAGCCCGTTTATTCTGACTCCTCTTTTGCTGCCCTCCTTTTCCTCACCCTGTTTGAGGTCTGAGGACACCACACATGCGTGAGTGAGCATGTGCACATGCCATGCACTCCCTCTAAAATGTTCTGCATCTCTCCACTTCCCAGCATCCTCCCTTCTCTTTCTCCGACACTGATACAATTCATCTGTGATCCATAAAATATCAGCCCTTCGCCCTATGTAAAGTCACCTCTCTAAGTATTATGAAATACAGTGTTCCTACCAAATAAACGTACACCTCAGATTCACAGAAATAATGTCCCCAGCGGTTCTGCCAAATGGGTTCCCCCTCACTGGCACAGCCATTAAGTATAGTCTTGGAGTCACCTCCTGACCCCACTATGCTCAATACAGATGTCTGCTCCTCTCCTTTTAGGACGGCCTCAGTCATTCTCTTCATGAGGTCCCTTAAGCCATGTAGTTAGGACAACCCTTTGTCTCTCTCTTATCATAAGACCTGCCCACTCTGTCACTCTGGTGCCAGACGGCATCAGACATGACTGATGCTCCTTGGGGGCTATGTCATGAAGATATGTGGAGGGGAAGGCAGGGAGAGTCCTCACACCTCACCTGTGTGGCCCTGTGAAAGGAAAGAAGGAATGCTGGGTAGAATGAGTCTGGGGCCGCTCTCCATTCTGGGAAGTCAGTGGGATGATGGGAAGTATCCAAACCTGGCTCACTCTTAGAGAATCCCAGAGCCTGCAAAAATGGGTGGCTTTAACGTTCTTGCCACACTCAGTCAGGGACAGGGACAGCCTAGGGGAAGCACAGCCTCCAGAATATGGAGAAACAGACTTTGCAACATGGATATGGGTCAAAGAGACAGAGGAAGAAATCAAAACTTGGCTCCTGCCCACGTCATTCCCCAAAACCAGCTCCAGCTAGACCACAGCCTAAAATATGAAAGCCAAAAACTATAAAGTCTTCCAAAAACCCAGGAGAGTTTATGATGGAAAAAGAAACTCTATATTCCATAGAGGAAGACAGGAATACATTGGAATATATTAAAATGAAATTTTATTCGACAACTCTGAAGAACCTGTTTGGGGGCTGGAGAGATGATTGAGTGATTGAGAGTACTTGCTGCTCTTACAGAGGACCTGAGTTCAGTTCCCTGTACCCACAAGTGGTTTACAGCTGCCTAAAACTCCAGGTTTGGGAGATCTGATGCTCTCTCCTGGACTCCTTGGGAACCAGCACATACAAGGCATAGACACACACATACACATAAAGAAAAAGAAAAATAAATATTTTCTTTTAGAAAAACCAGTTTTAATCAGCATAAGACAGAAAAAAGATAATTAAAAAATGCAAGAGCCAGTTTTAACACATGTAACTCAGAAGAGGCTCACTACAAGCCCATGTTTGAAAACCCACTGAATGCAAATTAAAACTTCGAAACAACAGAGAACCCAATATCAAAAAAGGCAAGAGATTTGAAGAGGGGTTCTGCAGGGGAGTGTACACAAACGACCACTAAAGATAACTAGGTGCTGAGCATCATCTGTGGCTGGGAGACACACACTCACACCACAGTGAGAGTCCACTGCACACTCCCTGCATGGCTGACATCAAACACCCACGCCACAAAATGTCTCAAGAGTGCAACAGTAGTTCCATGTGCAAACGAGGAGTGTGCACAGAGTCGGGAAACTGCTCACAGTATCAGCTACTAAGCTGAATACCTCCTCCCCACTTGTGAGCCAGAAATCCTCCTCCTAGGTGTGGAAGTACCGAGAGGTACAACATAACCTATCAAGTGCTGTGGATGATTGATTGATAAATAAAACACTGATTGGCCAGTAGCCAGGCAGGAAGTATAGGCGGGACTAGCAGAGAGGAGAATTGGGGAAACAGGAAGGCAGAGTCTAGTAGACGCTGCCAGCCGCCACTATGAGGAGCAGGATGTAAAGTACCAGTAAGCCACGAGCCATGTGGCACGGTATAGATTTATAGAAATGGGTTAATTTAAGATAGAAGAACTAGATAGCAAGAAGCCTGCCACGGCCATACAGTTTGTAAGCAATATAAGTCTCTGTGTGTTTACTTGGTTGGGTCTGAGCGGCTGCGGGACTGGCGGGTAAGAGAGATTTGTCCTGACCGTGGGCCAGGAAGGACTGGAGAAAACTCTAGCAACAATCAAGTGCCCAGGAAAGCATCATGCAGGAATGCTGCAGCCGCATTATTCATCGTTGCTGGTAAGAAGTGTCCGCCAAGAGAATAGCGGAGAAATACACTGGTACATTCCTTCCCTGGCACACAAGAGTGACAGTGAGTGAACCAAGGCTGGCCTGACAGTGTGGTTGAATTTCACAATACCAAAAAGTACTGTAACCAAAGTTCAAAACCAGATGAAACCAAAATGTGATGTTTAGGGAGGTGCCCTTCAGTGGGGGAACTACTGGGAAAAGATCATAAGGATATGAGGATCATCTAAGACAGGATGTGACTTTCAGGGAGGTGGGGTGTTCAGGGGCTCCTGGGATGCTGGCAGAGTCCGGGTGTCTGTGGTGCTATGGACTGAAGTCAGGCTCTCAGGCACTCTAGGCTCTAGGTGTGTGCTCTACTACTGAGTCCAAGAGTCTGGTTTTTATCTGGGTGTTTCTCTTATAATAATGTCAAAAACCTTTGTACATTTTTTTCAACTGTGATACATTGTACACCTTTAAGTGGGAAAAGGAAGAAAGGAGGGAGAGAGAGAGATGGAGGAAGGGGGGAAAGAAGAGTGCGGAAGGAAGGGAGAAAGACAGACAGACAGACTTTTGGCTCCTGGCCCTAAGAGTTCACAAGTTCCAACATAGGAAATAGATGGTCAGTCATAAACAGGTTAATTTCATGACATGATAAGCCTTGTTTGTCTTTTTAAAAATGAACTAGGCAACAAAATGGATTGTTAGTAGATAGGCTTTGAGGCAGAATTGTCTATGTAGAACTCCAACTTACATAAGGGTGACATTGCTGCCCCACTAGGAGAGGTGAAGGCTGCCCCACCCCCACCCCTGCCTCCTCACCTGCCGGGCACTGGGGATTGCAAACAAAGACATCACTGGGACTCCCCCAGGCAGAGGTGACTGATGCCTGATTGTGCCGGGGTTCTTAGAGTCTGCCTTCTAAAGGGTGCTTTTAGTATGTTGATAATTACCGGGTAAGCCAGCAGGCACTTTTTCATTCAAAGACATTTATTTCTTAATTAAAACATGCAAATGTTAACACTTATTAATTATTTTACTAGTTCACAGCAATATAATTAACTGACTTTTAACAACTGAAAACGACACCACCATCCTCGAGAAACAGTCAGTGAGTTATTATGGAAGTCAGAAGAGCTGTCAGCATTTCAGTCTGTCTCCCCACATGTCACTGCCGTTCCCATGGTTTGGGGTCCCCAGCCCACGTGATAAGAAAAAAAGCAGAACTTTCAGTTAACTGTGGAGCTGTGTCCCGTTGCCCCCTTTGAATGCCATTTCTTGAATCGGAGTGGGCCTGTAGGTCACCCCAACCAATACAATATAAAAGGACAACTGGGAACTTCCAGCCCTAGAAGTCTGGTGCTCTCAGAACCTGAGACCATCACACTGAGAAGCTTGCCCAGCCTCCCAGAAGATGGAGAACACATAGAGAGGGCCCCACTGACAGTCAGCAGCCACTATCAGACATGGGTCACCATCAGATGACTTCAGCCATGTGGGTGGCTCTCATTCTAACCCCGCTTCTTTGCAGTGAGACCATCAACAAGTCCCGAGTTCCTTTCCTAAGATACAGAGTCAGGGTCACAGCAGTACATTTCCACGCTGGCTACGGTAACGACTGGGTAGGATTATGGCCACCATGTCCTGGGGTACAACTGCTCAGATGGAAAGATACCATTGACAGTGGAGGCATCCCACTAGAGGACTCCAGTAGACAGCTGAGAATTGGCTGAGAACCCCTGAAAGGGTGAGAAGAGGTTCTGTGAGATTTTCTCAGGGTAAGCACTGCCTGAACCTCGATGGGGTCGGGGGCTGAGGGTGCTCCCTCTGGGGCACCTCACATCTTCAGAGCACCAGTGTGTATGCTCCAGGTTGCCCCACACCTCATGGTGCCTAAGAAAGCTAGAGCCGCAGCAGGCAGGGATGTGCTGGGCCATAAAGCCCGCCCCTCTAAATGAAGCAGAAAGGGTGGGAAGATGATGACTCCTGTCCTGGAATTGTTTCGCTTCTGTCCAGGAAGATCGCCTGGAAGACGACATCGCTCCCAGGTGGAGAGGATACTGGAGAGAGAGCTGAGGATGGGGGCCTGTGGCAGCTGGAGGTCTGGAGAGCTGCTCCACACCCAGAGATGCTGCCTCTCAAGGAGTGTCCGAGGGAATTTATAAGAAACAGGTTTAAATAGCTGTCGGCTCCACAGAGCTCAAAGCCAGCTAGCCCAGAATAGTACCTGTGAGGTGGATGCTGCTATTATCATTTACAAACCAGAAATGGACACTTGGCGAGCTTAACTGGTTTGCCTAAAGTCAAAATGCAGTAAGTGCCAGAGCTGGGATGAGAATCCCAGCATGTAGGACTCCCAGATGGATTCTTCACCCCCAGGCTCTTTCGGATTGCTGGTAGCCTGCATGGTGAAAGACACGCACAGCTGCATAAGGCGGAGGCCCAATGCCATAGAAGCCAAAATGCCAAAGTATAAACCAGGCAATGTAGTTCACACCTGTTACCCCAGCACCCAGGAGGTGGAGGCAGGAGGATTGCAGGTTGAAGGCCAGTCTTGGGTATATAACAGGGTACTGTCTAAGGGATAAAAAGAAAGACAAAATAAAAAACAAACAACAGTGACTAGACATGTCAGGGTCTCCCTCAACCCAGGAAAGAAAGTGACAGCCTGTGAGGACAGGCAATGAATTGCAGCCTCTGAATGGGGGAGCCCCTCACCACAGCACCAACACACCCTGCCTACTCCAACTGATTCCAGTTAAAACCCATAGAAGCCCATGAATAAAGCCATCTGAGGCAACAGGAGTCTCACAACCTCCTACCTAGTGAGAGAGTCAATACTCTGTCTGTAAAGAGTCAACTGTAGCTCCATACAGCTGTGATAGTGGCTGGGAACATGGCCATTTCAGTAAGTCCCATACAAAGCACAGCCATGGACCACAAGTCATACAAGAGAAAGAGAAGGGTTTGAGACTAGGAGAAAGAGAGTGAGACTGTGTGTGCATCCGTGTGTCTCTGTGTGTGTGTGTGTAGTTCAAAACTATAAAGAGAATATGGCAAGTTCATAACCAATAAATGTTTAGTTAAATGTCTACAAAGTGACATGACAACCTCATTTGTTAAATTATTATTCACAGGAATTTCATTACATTTGGAAACAATCTGTGTTTTAGGTTTTTGTAATTACTTCACAAGAATTCCAAGTGTGAATGAGAAATCACAGTAAATTGTGAATTAAATAAGTTGTTCGTAGCTAGATCACTGCAAAGGCAAAATTATTTTTAAAAAGTCTTCCAAAATATTTACAGTAAAGAAAGTTATATTTAATGTGGAATTTTTTTTAACCAGATAGGGTGGGGGCCTTCAAAAAGAACAGTTTCTAGAATCTTTTTTTTTTTCAGCCCGACACGATATTGGTTTTTCGAGACAGGGTTTCTCTGTGTAGCTTTGCGCCTTTCCTGGAACTCACTTGGGAGACCAGGCTGGCCTCGAACTCACAGAGATCCGCCTGCCTCTGCCTCCCGAGTGCTGGGATTAAAGGCGTGCGCCACCACCGCCCGGCCAGTTTCTAGAATCTTGAAACAACCCACTAATGTTGAATAAGCGAAGGGGAAGGGGGTGAAAATCACTGATGTAGCCAAGGTCATGAACAATGCTTTGTTGAACATGCTAGAGATGTGGCTTAGAAGTAGAGCACTTGACTAGCATGCTCAAGGTCCTGAGTTTGATCCCTAGTACACACACACACATACACACACACACACACACACACACACACACACATTGGAATTTTGGTCATTATTAACTCTTAACTGCCCTGAGAAGGAAGTGTTCTGTGCCTACGAGCAGAGAACCCAGGGTAGGACTGCCCCCATTCAAGGCCTATCCTATGCTTAACTATGTGCTTCTGAAGCAAGTGTCTCAACTCCTCTGAACCTTGTTTTCAGCATCTGTAATATGAAAACACTAACCAAAGCCACGTAAGAAACTTGAGAGAATTAACCAAGCGGATACATCCAAGGAACATATACCGTGCCTGGCACGGAGTAAGGATTACATTAGCATGCCCGTGGAAACAGATCTACTGAGTGGACATCATCCCACAGTCTTACTATTGGGCCATCATTACTAATTCCATCTTTCTAAAGTGAGTGTGTGCAAAAGCAGCTCTCTCTGGATCACAGCCAAGGTTCATCTGCTGGGCGGAAAACTCCTGAGAAGGGTGTAAAGTGAGAGACAGGCAAGAGTAGGTAGAGAGCTAGACATCCTGGGCATGGGCAAAATGCACAGCCAGAGTGGAGTTCTTATCTGTGTAAGTCCTAAAACAGCACTCCAGCACAGCTGTCTGTAGACCAGTGGTTCTCAACCTCTGGGTCGTGATCCCATTAGGGGTCAAAGGACCCTTTCATAAGGGTCACATATTAGATAGCCTGAATATCAGATATTTATATTATGATTCATAACTAGCAAAATTACAGTTATGAAGTAGCAATGAAATAATTTTATGGCTGGAGATCCCCACAACATGAGGAACTGTGTTGAAGGGCCGCAGCATTACGAAAGTTGAGACAGATGACTGATGCCTATAGACACAGACACAGAGAACATTTGTAAAACTGAATGATTAATTCCTCAGCAAACTAAATCATTAATCTGCGGCGAGTGTACACTTCCTGTGAATGAACAAAGTATCTGAATGGAAATCTAGTGTTTCGCAGCCTCACTGAGGACGAAGGTCTCTTTATAAAGATCTGTTGGCTGGAGTGTGAGGAGTAAAGGAAGGAAGTGAGTGATGAAAGGAAGAAACCTAGACACAGAGAATCTGTAGTAAAAACTCATTTGAATAAAAAAAAGTAAGGCAATCCCACCTCTGCTATTGCATGTGTAAACATATAAGAAAGAAAGTTGAGAAGGTGTGAGTCAAGAGATTGGCACCTGCCTCTGACAGGACAGCTGGTTTTTGTAGGGAGTCAGATGAGGGCAGTAAAAGGCAGAGGGTGCTTACAGCCTGGAGTAATGCCACAACCAGGGACCGCTCCCCTGGAGGACTGCAAAAGACTGTTCCTTGAGAGTGAGCAGCAAGGAATTCTCACCTGGGAAGAAGACAATGGGTCTGCGTCTTACATACTCAGTCAGCAGCATCGCCAGGCAAAGAGGTCCAGAAACAAGCCAGCTGCTAGAGGCCAAAGTCAGCTCATGAGAGTTCCTGGGAGGCAAACACATCTTCATGTTTCTCTCCACCTGAGTGGCTGAGGTGACAGAAATGTCAGCCAAGTCTGCCCGCCAACTGCCTGTGACCTACTGTGTCCTATCTGAGGGCTGGAAAAAGCCCTGCCACCAAGATAAAGTTCGCTATGTGTTGTTAGGCAATCAGAGTCACACACCACTCTCTGGCCTGGTCATCTGCATATATATGTCCTGAGCATTCAGTACCACCATGTTTTGTTTGGAGATGCATAGTATCTGCCCTGAGGGGCTCACAGATCCTGGGAGGGACAAAGATGGAAAGACAGTCACTGTTCCAGAGGTTCCAGCCTCCAGCTGAAGGAAGCAGAGCGATACACCACCTGGAGCAGGGAAATCAAGAGGCGGTCGCTCTCAGCGGAGCTGTGACGCTGAAAAGGATTGAGGAGGGGAACAGCTGAGCCCAGGATGAGCCCAGATAAAGGTCTACACACCCAAGGGCCCTGCAGCCAGTGCTCCTGAGGACCAATCTCTGCCATACATGATGATGGGCATTACCTCACAATGCTGTGGCGCAGAATTCTGTGAGCAAGTAGGGACTCCGGTGGAAAAGATTAGTCTCTGATAGTGGCCTGCCACCCAGCTCCCCCAAGAAGCTATAGATAGCCAAATTAACAGGGTTCTGCTGTCTGTGAATCTTCATTTTTTTTTATGAAAAATAGTGCTCAGACAGGCTCTAAAACAGCCATCATGTTTAATCCACTCATTAAACTTGTCCTGATAATGGATTTCTCTCCTTTGACATCACTCCTTTCCCACTGACTCCCCTTGCTGTGGCTTGAGCCATTCATACTTCCTAATGCTGAGTGGACTCAAAATTCATTCATCAATTCATGGATGGAGAAGCTGAGGCAGGGCTTTTATTTCTATTTTTTAATTATTTCTTTTCATGTTTGCATATGTGCATGTGTGTGTGCCTGCTTGTGTGTATACAACATACATGCCCAGAAGAGGATATCAGAGCCCCTGAAACAGAAGTTGCAGACAGTTGTGGACCACTATGTGGGTGCTGGGTTGTGAGCTCCTGTGTGAGTTCTGGGAACCGAACCTGGGTCCTCTGCTAGAGCAGCAAGTGCTCTCCACACTCCCCCCATCTCCAGCCCCTGAGGCATATATTTTTAAGATGGTTACTGATATAAATTTAGTTAAACAAAAAAAACTTAATCACTGGCAATTATAACTATAAAACACGATGAAATTGAGGCTGGAGAGATGGCTCAGTGGTTAAAAGCATTTGTTGCTCTTCCAGAGGACCCGAGATTGATTCTCAGCACCGCACAGCTGCTTACAACTGCCTATAATTGGAGTTCCAGGGACGTTGACACCATCTTCAGGCTTTCATGGGCACCCACAAACATGAGGCAGACAGATGTATACATACTACTAAATAAAAATAATAGTAAAATCATTTTTTAAAATAATGATGAAGTCATCATAAATCTTCAGAGAAGACCTATGCGATTTTAAAACAAGAAGTTAATGATAATATATTAACTGCAAATGGTTTGAAAGCTCATCCCGCAAAGCAGCACTTAATGGTACCATTCCTGCTTAACTAACAGTTCCCAAGGCCACGTGTCCTCCCAAGGTGCTATATCATGTACTCATTTAGGGTATATTCCACTTGTAGGAGGGCATCCTGTCGGGGGTGTCATCTCCATGGTTGTATATCCCGGTGGCACCTCTAAACAGCCACTGTACTGCTCTAATAGCCAGTGGCTTCCAATAGAGGACTACCAGAAAGGACCCCCCCCCCCCCACCGGCACATATCCACTGTAGCAACCACTGTGCTCTCCATAGGCTACTTGATCTACAGTGGTGTCATGGAGCCTTTCCTGAGGGAATCTAACACTAAGCTACAAAGGAAATCAAGACAAACCGATCCCTGGAACACGGGTCTGCGGGAGGCAGGAGGAAGATGGAGTCCAGTCTCATCAACTTCCCAAGTGTTTTCTCAAGAGATATCCCAGCAGGAATGTGATTCTGGTCCCTGTGGCTGATGACTGGGCACTCTGTCTCTGTCAGCCCTGGTCAGGCAGCCATGTTATTGTGGTCACGGTGCGTTCGTCCTGCCATCACGGCTACCCCATTGTGTTAGCACTGGGGAAGCCAATCAAAGAGGCTAGCTTAAGTCACCTAGCCAAACCATCCTCTGCAATATGTTGCTTAGTGCCTCTTCCATAGTGGCTGCTGCTGACCAGACTTGGGCCAGCGTAATTGATTACCTGGCTCCCATTTGACCCCTGACCTAACAAAGAGCCCTGATTATACTTTGGATACCCAAGAACAAATGTCTGTTCTCCCATATGTAGAATGTATTAGTTATTTTGCTTGACTCTGTGACCAAATGTTTGACAGGAACTAACTTAGGAGGGAAGGATTTCTTCTGTGCACAGTGTCAAGGTGGCAGGCATGGCCGCTGGGGCTCTGGCCTCAGCACTGCAGCTGGTCACATCATGTCAGCAGATAGGAAGCAGGGAAAAGACTTGGGAAGGAGCCCACACCAGACTATAATCCATAAAGCCCACCGCCAGCGATCTGCTTCCACTAGCCATCGCCACTTAAAGACTTCACAACCCCCCAAAACAGTGCCACCAGCTGGGGACCAAGCATTCAAATTCATGAGCCAGCAGGAAACATTTATATTTAGATATATATAGATAACATGAAGTGTTCTTTGAAATGTCAGAATATCCCTTTTTCCAGGAAACAGGAGCCCAGGTAAGTACATGAAAATGGGTCCCTGGGAGAACTGCAGCAACCTCCTGTTGCCATGGTATTTCAGGGTCTTTCCCTGACACAGACCGGGAGTACCTTGCCTTTCCTTTACTCAAGTTTAAGTCTGAAAATTGGCTCATCTGATGGGGGACTGTATTTATTTTTATTTAACGTGTATAGGTACTTTACTTTCATGTGTATCTGTGCACTGTGTACATGGAGTGCCCTCACTGTGTAACTGGGGTTACAGATGGTTGTTTAGACACTGTATGGGTGCTAGGAATCAAATCCAGCTCCTCTATGAAAGCAGCTAGTGTTCTTAACATCGAGCCATCTCTCCAGTGCCAATACATTGTGACTTTATATAGAAGGCTAGTGGCCTTCAGCTTCCTGATTCTCTCTCTCTCTCTCTCTCTCTCTCTCTCTCTCTCTCTCTCTCTCTTTTTTTAGAGATATATTTATTTAGAAGAGGGCATCAGAACTCATTACAGATGGTTGTGAACCACCATATGGGTACTAGGAATTGAACTCAAGACCTCCAAAAGAGCAGCCAGTGTTCTTAACCTCTGAGCCATCTCTCCAGCCCCCCTGATTCTCTCTGTATAACCTGAACCAAATGTCTCTAGAGATAGTATATTCCTTTAACCATCTCCACATCCCCCTAAGCATTGGGTTTCCATGGGTACCACTCTGACTTTCTCTCTCATTATATTAATAATTACGCTCCATCTGGCTTCTGTTGAGTGCCAGCATCTGGCCCCTACTACTTTGGGGTCCCATCATCTCTTGGCTATAAGAAAACCCAATTCTAAGATAGCACCTACTAACCTCAGCCCAACCTGTGAAGTCACACTGAGCTTCTTGATGACTCTAACACCCCCCCTCTTTAGCATACTCTACATTACTTTGTTAAACAGATGTACTGAAGATCTGCCCACCAAACATAATAAGGAGAAAATAGTCGTGGATTTGATTACCAAATATGTCCACAGACTTGCCACCAAACACAGCCACAGACCTGCCACCAAATATAGCTACAGACCTGCCACCAAATATAGCCCAGACTTGCTACCAAATATGGCCACAGACCTACCACTAACTATAACCACAGACTTGCCACAGATGGAGTCCTTGGTGAGTGTCCCAGCACTGGACAGTGTTCTCACTCTTGCATCCCCAACTTCTCTGGGTGTTTTGATCACTTCTTCCACTGTTAGCTACGGCATTTCTGACATTTCTACCTCACCTAAAATGAGCCACTCTGTTTCCACACCTCCAAGAACCATGCACACTAGATCCATTTCCCAGAGTCTTTGCCAAGTTGTTAATCCTGTATTGTGGGAGAGGAGTCCCTACTAACAAACTTCAGTTATCCAACTTTATATGTTCTCTTGATCTGGACCCCTCGGGATGCTAGCGTGTGTTCTCTCCCAGCTCCTGTGGCACAATGCTGATTCTGGCCCCCATATCCCTTTCCTCCTAGAACATCCCCAGCCAGATCATAGTATTACAGCTCAATCCTACTCGCTGGCCCAGTGGACTTGTCTGGGAGCAAGAGAGGCTACCTCTCTTGTAGCCTCTAATAGGGAATCTCCAACAGGCCTTTGAGGACTTAGAGGGATTGGGAAATTCAAGGCTATTTACTCAAATGATGCCAGCAGTCCAGGAATCTCAGGATTCAGTTCTGCCCAGCTCAAGGCCTTGACCTCAAAATAGCAAAGCTTGCCCAAACAGAGAATCAGCCTCCTCTGGGACACAGCTATTCTTGTAATTAAGTTCTGGGTCTGATGCTCAGATCTTCCTGCCATCTGGCTGCAGCTATACACTTAGCCTTCAGTTGGTGATTAATCACCTCTAGCCTTCATCAGCTCCCATCAATGCATTGATTGTCCTTGTCTTAGTTTAAGTTTTTATCGCTGTGAAGAGACACCGTGACCACAGCAAATCTTATAAAGAAAACATTTCATTGGGGTGGCTCACTTACGCTTGCAGAGGTTCAGTCCATTATCATCATGATGGGGAGCATGTCAGCATGCAGGCAGATATGGTGCTGGAGCTGAGAGGGCTACATTTTGCAGACAACAGGAAGTCAACTGACTCATTGGGCAGTATCCTGAATATAGGAAATCTCAAAGCCCGCCCCCACAGTGACACACTTCCTTCAACAAGGTCATACCCACTCCAACAAAGCCACACCTCCTAATAGTGCCACTCCCTATGAGATTATGGGGTCAATTATATTCGAACTACCATAGCCCTATCTACAAACATCCGATCTGTTTTCTTTTAAATGACTACCTTCCCCTACACTGGCACAGTGCCCCCCACAGTTCTCTGTACAGATTAAGTAAATGAACCCATTTGAATGGATGGGTGGGTGGGTAGGTGGGTGGATGGATGGATGGATGGATGGATGGATGGATGGATAAATGGATGGATGAAGTTCCACTGAACCCTGCTAAGCTATTCTGAGAAAGAACTAAAAGACATCTGGACACCAGTGGCATGTACTACCAAAGGGTTTTTGATAGTACAAGAGTACTAACAATATACACAGGGTGACTGGGGGCTCTAAATAATCAGTAATTAATAAGAGATCAATAGGATCAAAACTGAAAATGACCACTAACAACTAATCTAAATCCTAAAAAGCTTCATTATGAATATTCGGCCTAAGGGACCCCGCCCACTATGCCCTGGAACCCTCTGGACTACAGAGCTGTTTCACTCTCAACATCCATTCCTTTAGAATGTCTTGCCAAGTTGGATTTATGATAAAGCTAACAGGCAAGGCCAGGGCAAGAGAAGGAAGAGGGCAGAATTTCTTAGCATCAGAAAATGCTGCCGTTGCTTCTAGATAAGCCCAGGGTGATGAGGCCCTTTCTGTCCCCCCACCCCCACCCCCAGTCATTTATCAAACCTCTCCAGGCATTAGAAAATCTTTCAACCTCAAGACCAATGTCCTTTTGTTCACTTGGCGTCCAGTGTGGGGACAACGTGGCAGGCCTGAACGCAGGTGCACCCACTGGGTAGTCCCTGGTCTTCCTGCCACTGCTTCAGACGTTCTCATTAAGTGCTTGAATGTTTCATTTCTCAAATCTGATTGTCACAGGCTTTTGGCTAAAAATATGTTCTCTATCCAGAACCCTGCTGTGCCCTGTACCAGATTCACCTCATCTGTGAGCCCCACTGGAGGACAGTGGGCGTTACAGACTCAGACACACATTATCCGAGTCCAGGCTTCTGCTGATGTGACCTCAGGGAAGATAAATTTCACCTTCTCTGAGGTCAGTCCGCCCCAGCCTTCCAATCACAAGATTGGTCTCTTGGGATTCAAGGGCTTAGTCATCTCATTAGCATAAACTGCAGGGTTAGGGATCACTTGGGAAATTGCAGTTTTACAAACTTCATGCCAGGACCCCAAAACAAAAAGACTGAATTCTTTATAACGTAGCAACAAGAGGATTGCTGTAGCTGCTCTATGGAGAGAGGTGGGCCACAGGAGGACACATGGATGCCACCTGAGGGGGCTCCTAGGGAGCCACCTTGATTGCCTTCTTGCCTCTTCTCCCCTGGTCCATTTCCCAGATCTGGTCTTCTGCCTTCCCTGAGTTTGGTTTCGCTGTTTGATTGTTGTTGTTATTTTGGGTTTTTTTCTTTCTTCTTTCATACAATACATCCTGACCACAGCCTCCCCTCCCTCCACTCCTCCCAGGCCCCCACTATCTCCCCTCTCCCCCAGATCCACTGCTCCTCCATCTCAGAAAAGAGCAGGCCTCCCAGGATAGCAACTGAACACGGCAGAATAAGATGCAATAAAACTAGACACAAACCCTCATATCAAGGCTAGACAACGTTATTTGGGGTTTTGTTGTTGTTGTTGTTGTTGTTGTTGTTGTTGTTGTTTTGGGTTTTGTTTTTTGCTTAAGTTATCTAGAATTGGTTTCCACTGTTTTCTACCAAGAACCCTAACTGGCATGCTTTCTCATTTCCTTTGTATCCCTTGGTTTCCATAGTTTTCCATAAAATGGATTGTGGCTGGACCTGAGTTCCTAAGTGATGTGTTCCTATTCCAGATGCCCACACTGATTCTCAGTTCCATTTCTGAATTCCCAAGAAAGAAAAATCTCATCTTCCCACTTGGTGCTGCACACCCTCACTCAGTCCAACAACATGGATCTGGGACAATGATTCTGCACAGTGCAGTGTGGCGGCCAGGACTGCACATATCTATAATACCTTAAAAATAGAATCCACAAAAGTTTCTCCCCACAAGTGAATAGGATTGAACAAGCAGGAAGGAAAACCATGATTGCCAAGAAGGTAAACATTAGCTAAGGCGGCACAGAACCTGGGGTGGTTGTGGTGCTTTGGACCCACAGGAAGGGTTCTAGCCAGCCCCTGGGGAAAAGGTGAAGGATTGGCAGGAAGTAGGGGAATGGACTAGGAAGTCCTAAACACAGGAAGGAAGCATCAATGTGTGAAGAAAACTGGGAAGCACTGAACATTCGTTGGTGGGAAGGTCCGACGATCTTTCATTAAACAAAGGCGTCAAGTCAGAACGAAGGTGCTGAGCATTTGAGTACATTGGGTGAGGTTGGTGATGGAGGGCGAAGGATAGGAAAACCTAAAAACACTTTCAGAATAGGATGAGCAGTTAGTATGAACATGAAAGAGAAAAAAAATCAAAATTACACTCACAAAATTCAAACTTCTTGATGAGGGTGCAGTGAGTCACGAAACCAGAAAGGCCCGGCGGCTTATGAATCTGTTCTGTGCCACCTGGGGCCTTTCCGTGTTGGTTGCTCTGTTGCCCCTGCGGTCGGGGCAACCGTGTGGGCTGTGGCCGCAGGGGCCCCTGGGATCTAACCTAGAGCTGTTTCTTCTTTGCAGGCAGCGCATTTTTGATGACACAGCACAGTTTCCAGCCAGTTGTGGCGTCTTCTTATGCTGCCTGATCCTTTTAAGGCCTCTTTCCTCTCCTCTCACTTTTGCTCATTTTTTCAGGACAACTGTCCCTCTTTTTTATCCCTGATCTCGTCCACGTACAAGCCAAAGCAAAAATGACCTTAATCGTGAATGATAACTACAAAGTAGTTTCAATGACACATCCGTATTAGGAAAGGGATACTACATAAAAAGTGTGATTTGATACTGGTCATTTAAAAAAAAAAAAAAAAGGAACATATAACAACAAATTAGCAAGCCTTGGAAAGGGCCCAAATTTTCCTTTAAAATCCCCGCCACAGTATCCATGTGTGTTTCAGCCTTTAATTCAATCTACTTTTCCATAGACACCATCATTTAGTAAAAATGAAAGCCTTTGTCAATATATTTCAGCAACAGGAGATTAAATTACTTATGTAAATACAAATATGGCATTGGAAATGTTCTCTTGCTATATTTTCTTGCAAATACACAATATGGAATCAATATTATGATGATAATGAATGGCTGTAGTGAGCCAGATCAGGAACCTGGCTACATGATATTTTTTTTTTAAACATCTTATTTATCTATTTATTGGGGTGGGCTTATGCATGGAGATCAGAGGACAGCTTGCAGGGATGTGACTCAGGTCATTAGGAAGGCAGGTAACTTTACCTACAAAGGCATCTCTCTAGCCCAATGACACTTTTATGAAAAACGGCATTATATCTTCAAACAGACTTTGAAGCTGATTTCTGGTAATCTAGTTTTTAAAACCTGAACACTGCTTAACTTAGTGCGACGGCTATTCTTGATTGTTAACTTGACTACATCTGGAACTAAAACCCAAACATAGAGGCCACACCTGTGAGGGATTTTTGCTTAATTTGAAATAGGAAGATCTGCTTCTAATCCAGATTTCTGAGATAGGAAGACACACCTTTAATCTAGATCTTTTGAACTGGGAAAAGACACACCTTTAATCTAGATCTTGAGGCAAGAAAATATACCTCTTGCTGTGGGATGGTCTGTATGTCAAATTGCTCTGATTGGTCAGTAAATAAAACACTGATTGGCCAGTGGCCGGGCAGGAAGTATAGGCGGGACAAGGAGGAGAAGAATTCTGGGAAGTGGAAGGCTGAGGCAGAGAGACTGCCAGCCACCGCCAGGACAAGCAGCATGTTAAGATGCCGGTAAGCCACGAGCCATGTGGCAAGGTATAGATTTATAAAAATGGGTTAATTTAAGATATAAGAACAGTTAGCAAGAAGCCTGCCATGGCCATACAGTTTGTAAGCAATATAAGTCTCTGTGTTTACTGGTTGGGTCTGGGCGGCCGTGGGACTGGCGGGTGAGAGAGATTTGTCCTGACTGTGGGCCAGACAGGAAAACTCTAGCTACAACCTCTAATCTGGGCCAGATCTTTTGCTGGAAGCCTACTTAAGGACATGGAAGAAGGAAGCTTTTGCTCTTTGCCTGCTTACCCCCACCTTGCTAGCAAGTCTGTTCTTTCCCTGGCCTTAGAGCCTACTTCTTCAGGATTCCAGTGTGTACTGAAAACCAGCTGAGACATCCAGCCTTGTAATCTGAGAAACTACTGGATTCTTGAACTTTCCATTCATAGCCAGCCATTGTTGGACTAGCTGGACCACAGTCTGTATTATTTATTCTAATAAATCCCCTTTCGATATACAGAGAGAGATTTGTTCTATAAGTTCTGTTACTCTGGAGAACCCTGACTAATACACTTAATAAGAGGATTCCAATTAAAAACTCAAGCATAGTGATGGAGAATTGGAATGCACAAGTTTGATAGATATGAATTTCCTTTTATCACTAACCCAGTGGTTTTGGTAAGCAGTCAGTTCTTTGTTTTGCTTAAGCAGTCATTATGAATTCCGCTAGCTCCCACTGTGAGCTAGAGGTACGTAGGGCTTTACCACGTGAGTTTTCTGGACATATTTCTCAATGCTCCCCCGCTCTCCTCAGAGCTGGGTGCTTCTGTCAGGGTACGGCCCTCCTTGCTTAGCTTAGCACTGCCGCCTCACTGTCATTGTCCACACAGCCAGATGCAGCTGCATTTATTTACATTTTTTTAAATGAATGAAACTCTCAGCTTGTTGACACATTGGAAAGGCTAAAAATGTCCCATTTAAACTCCCGCTCACAACTGCATCCGCATGGGTGGCAGCTGAATTAGCCCCACTTTGTAGCAGAGCTGATTTTCAAGGGAGATGTTTGCAGGAAAATGAAGGGTTTGGGGAGCCTTATTACTGGGTGACACAGAAGAGGCTATTTCGGTTGTGTTTCAAGTTTCCAAGAGAAATTTCAACTCAAGGCCACGAGACAAAAATCACAGGCACAAAGGGGAAGGAGAGACACTGTACTTCTGTTCAGACTTCCCACAGACTGCTTCCCCAGTCACCGGATCACCTTGGTTTGAACTTGTGGCAGTGAAAAAGATCAGACATTCTGGAACTCTTACCACAGACTTCACAGCCAACCTCCAATTACCCACACTGTGTGATCTGAATAGCATCCACTCATTTGCAGACATCTACCAAGAGGCGACGAAGAATGAAAGAAAGCCTGTGTGGTGGAGGCTGCAAGGCAAGGGACATGGGAGTGGACAGAAAGCCACGTGTTGCCCCTGTGGAACTTACAGTATGGAAGGCAATTGACTGGTGCACTGAGCAGGATGGGAAAACCATTGTAGTAGAGAAGTAAGTAGCGTGGTTGAAGTGGGGGATGGATCAAAGAAGCCGCAAGAGGAGGTGGGTTGAACTGTCCAGGAATTATATTCCACAGATGGCAGCAGCAAAACACGGAAGTAGAAATGGCGTGGTCAGGGGAGGATGCAGCAAGTGTGTGAGCATGAGAAAGGTGAAAGGTGCTTAGGGCTAAGTCCTAGAGAGCCTTAACATCATAACAAGCAAGTGAACCAGATACGCTGGGCAGAGGCAGGTTTTGAGAAGGCAAAACTAGCTTACCCATATCAGATGGGAAGACAGGTCATGTGACAAAGAAAAGACGGTTGGAAATCAAAGCTCCAGGGAAGAGAGGACATGGGGGGGGGGAGAAGCCAGCTGTGTGGCCCCTGGGCTCCCTCCTTCTCTCTCTGCAAGTGAAGGGCCACCTGCCCCCACAGAAGGCACAGGTCCTGGTAGGCAGATGCTGTAGAGTGAGGTCCTCTGAACAAAACAGCCACCATCTTCAGCAAATCAGCTGTGCCTGCTTGCAAGAGACTATCAGATCAGGCCTGCTGATTGTTGCTATCACCTTAGAGTAGAAAGGGGTGTGGGCCTTCACTGGACCCTTGCCTAGCTTTCCAGTGACCTCCTAGCCATTTGTATGCAACCCAGCCCTAACTGCGCTTGGCCTCTGGAGGGGCTAGAGTACATAGGCTAGGGAAGATAACTGGAGGGACTGGGAGACAAATACCTCCATCTACGCACTATGAGAAGCCATCATCCCATTCTGGGTGAGACTTCCCAGTGCAACTGCTTTGGGGTCTGTAGGGCAAAAAAAGTCTGAGCTCACTTCCAGGTTTTGAAAACCCACCAATCCCTGAGCTCAAAATCCCACCAATCCCTGAGTTTACCCCAAGCTCAGGACTTGAAATCCCACCCTGAAAAATGACACCCCCCCCAAAAAAAATCCTATATAAGCCTGTCTCCCACTCAGTTATCTGCTGCTTCTCACCCAAGCAGAGGCAGCCACCTCTGCATCATTCCCAACAAATCTCTTGTGTGAGGTTTGTTGTATGGTGTGACTTTGTGGTATTCCTTGGCTCCCAACTGCCAGGATACCTTTCCCCTCAGAGCTGCAGCACTTTCAGGGTCAACCACACCCACACACTCAACTGAACTCATTGGTTCACTATATAAAGCTTTGGTGGAAGCACACCTTGGTTTGCCATTGGGGCCTATGAGGGGGGAATAAATGTTTTTTACACATCTGCAGGGAAGAAATTCTGGCAACAGCAGCCACCTACCTCCTGAAGCTACCACAGGCTCTCCAAGCTCTGGGAACCGCTACCTGCCTGCTCGGCCTAGAAAGGTAATGGCGCCCGAGTGAGCAGTAATGACCTGGTTGGCAGTAGCCACCCCTCTCCAATCCTGTTGGTTCTCCTGCCCTTGTCCATAACTGTAGACGAAATTCTAAACAGTCTCATTAAATAAGAAACACAGAGCCAAATACAGAGTTAAAAGTCCAAGAGGTCAGAGCACTAGCGAAGAGCCTTTAGCTTACCACTCGCTGCCGTCACTTCCCCAGAGAGAGAGCCCTCCTGTGTGACCGTCTTTTTATTGCCTTTCTGTTCTGCCTTCTCATTGGCTCTAAACCCAACTACATGACTTCCTCATCACTGCCTGTCTATACAGACCTCCAGGTCTCTGTGGTTGGTCCTGGGATTAAAGGTCCAGGTCACCGCTTGGCTGTGTCCTTGACCACACAGAGACTCTGCCTGCCATGTGATCGGATTAAGGACGTGTGCCACCACCATGGACTTCTGCTAAATGGCTCGCTTTTAGCTCTGATCCAAAGGCAACTTTATCTATTAAAATACAAATAAAATCACGTTTCAGCACAAATAAAATATCACCACACACGACTTTGTGGTGTCCCTTCTTCAGACTCTCCTCGGATACTGTTGAGTGGCCTCTGGTCCCTCCCCAGCCCATGCAGCTCCCAACAGTCTCACTGTGGCATCATCAGCTATCACAGCTCGGGGACAGCAGGTCACTAAGGTCACTCAGTGGGGTGCACTAGTACAAGAAAATGAACCTTTAAGACAAGCAAACATCCATGACCCTGTCATTGTTTCCGAGAGTGACAAAGTACCACCTAGTAGATGGCTCCCAGCAGAAGAAACTGATTGGCTCACAATTCTGGTGGCCAGAGTCTAAAATCCAAGTGTCAGCAGAGCCGTGTCCCTTGAGAACCTGTAAGAACACGCTCTTGTTTCTAGGTCTGTTGGTAACCTTGAACACTCCTGACTGTGGCCAGATTTTACTTTCAGCCTCTGTGATCCCATAGCACTCTCCTGGGTGTTTCTGCATCACATGGCCCCCTCTCCTCTGAGTCTATACCCAAGTCTGCCTCTAATGAGAATATCACTCCTATTATGAATTAGGGGGTACCCAATGACTTTATCTTAATTTGGTTATATCTGCAAAAACTCTACTTGCCATAAGGCCCTAATCTGACGTGCTGTATGTTAGGAAGGCAATACCTTTTGGAGAGATGCAACTTAGCCCATAACAGGATACAGTTATAACAGGATATCCATGCTGGTGCTAACAAGGGTTTCTCCATGCTCCAGAGCCAATGGTCACCACTTCCATAGATTTCAATACAAAAACCAACTATCTCAGCTCTGAGACCTCTGAGATCATAGCCTTACCACTTGAATATATCAGGCTGGCAACAGGACTTTAATAAGACAGAAATTCTAGAGGCATGTATAGAGACTGCTTTCATCTGTATCCAAGTTCTGTCTGGATCACTACATTCTCCTATTTGGAATGCCCCCCTCTGTCCCTTCTATTTGTATGAATCAGCCAAATCTAGCCCTTTCCAATGGGCTAAATCTGGCTTCTCTGTTCCTTCACATTCCCTGAATGATTCCAGCCCACATAAACCTCTCCTGAATAGACCAATACATTTATTAGAATGTTCATTCTATAAATGACATCATTTAGCTCCTTTTTTAATTGACTTTTTTTTTACTCTTAGTATAAAGATAGAAACCCTCATATTCCCTGAATCACCTAGCCCCAACCATTTTCATCAGCACAGTCTCCTCCTTTCATTCATGCTGGGTATCCGGGCCTTTTAGCTCTTCAGAAGTACATGTTCTGTGGGACCTAAAGCTCGCTTGGCTTATTCTCTTGCTCCTAACATGGATCTCTCCAGAAAACAATTCCAGAATCCCCTAGGTTGAATCTTTCTATTTTAGATGCTCATGTTGTCTAAAAGTGCACACCAAACCTCATCACTGACATCAGTAGAGTGAGTCATGTCTCACCAAACACCTACCTGTCTCCCTTCTGGGCTTCGTGACAGCAGGGTCCACTCTATCTCACGGCCCACTGGACCCCAGTGCCTGGCTCCACACTTGGCATGCAGCAGGTATTTAGTAAGCGTCTATTAAAAGAGTGAAGAGATCAGTGTGGCTACAGACAAGGAACATGTGCTCATTTCTCTGTCCACACAATCCTGGATCTTGCCCCTTCGTGTCTGTAAGAAACAACAATAAGAAGATAAGAAACAAGAAGAAGAAGAAGGACGTAGAATCTGCGGAGATACTGTAAACTCTGTGCTGACTTTATCACTAGAAAGTTTGCCCTATCCGGCTCCCCAGGAAGAAATCATTTCATCCCAAAAAGTAAAAGAAGTGAATTTTTTTAAAAAAAGGTAGGGTTAAAATTCCAGATCTAGGGCAGTGTGTTAGTTACTACTCTATTGCTCTGAGGAAATAGCATGTCCAAGGAAATTTATAAGAGAAAGCATTTAATTGGGGGCTTGCTTA
>CABHPP010142564.1:5519-19827 GCA_902168425.1 Peromyscus attwateri | reverse complement strand
CGAAAAACCAAAAAAAAGAAAAAGAAAAAGAAAAAGAAAATATGAAATTTTTCAGTTCATGTAACAAACAACTTCAGGAGTGTCATCGTCTCCTTAGCTCGGATGAGGCACCCTGTTCCACCTCTTTCCAGTCCCCTGCCCCATTTCCACATCTCTCGGCTAAACGCAGGCAAACACTTCACCTGCGGCTTTTTCCCCCTGCACCAGGAAGGAAGTTCCAGTGATCCTACCCTCAGGTGTCACCACATTAGTGTCATAGAGAACAAAGCTTCTCTCTCCCAAAGGGTTCCAATCCTTCAGGAACTGAATCCCATTACACAGATCTATGGTTTGAGCTGTTTGCCTGCTGTGAATTGGCCCCTGTGCCTGCAGGAAAGGCATCATGGCAGGGTCTGAGCTAGTCAGTGAGAAGCTGTTTCCTCAAATGACAGGGAGGGTACTGCTTCCAAAAAGGAAGATGCTGACTGGATGTGGGTGAAATAGCGATCGTGAATCACGGTCCACACTTCAACATCTCATCTGCACACCTCCTTCTTTCTATCCACACATTCTTAATGGCCTCCCACACCATATAACACACCAACACACACACACACACACACACACACACACACACACACACACACACACACCTCAGAGTCTTCTTTCTTCTTCAGTCATAGGTAGCCCAGAATGATGTCTTGTTTTACACCCAGTCCCAAGATGAGGGACTTCTCAATGAGCTCTAAATATAGCACTTCATGGTTTGATAGCCTATAAACTAAATGATGAGTGTGAGCGTCCCCAACACACTTGGCACACAAGAGTAAGGAGAAGACAGAGCAATATTATTGTGCTGCCTGCTTTCAACCAGATCCACTGTCTTTTTATTGTAACTAGTACCTATAATTCTTTCCATCATCTGACTCTGACCCGGTCATTGCACATAGGTGCTGTGTGTCTCCACTTGTGATCTTGCTCTGGGGGAATACCTTCCATACCCAGAAGGATGCTCATTGCCTCCCATCCTGCAGGAATGCAAGTCCAATTCCAAGTCCTCTCTAATTTCACTCTTATCTTTCTTTCCAGTCACATCACATGACAAGGAACTCACGTGTTCTAACCCTGCAAAGCAGAACATTACCCGACTTTCAGCATCCAAAGGCAAAGGGAGCCTCTTAGATGTAAACCAAGACATGTTTTCAGGTAGGTCAGTTTTGACAGAAGCTAGACTCTTGCTCACAGAACCTGAGTTTCAGTAAGTAGCTTGCATACTCCACAGTCTGGAAAGTTCCACCAAGCACTTCAGCAATCCCACCCTAGATGGCACTGGCTGTGGGGCCCAAGACGGGATAGGCAATGACTTAACTAGCTGCTTTATTGGAACATAACATGGCTGTGATCGTCTTAGCCCAGGATGGAACTCCTCATTGCCTTCCACCCAACCTTGAGTCAGCCAATTCCAATTTTAGAATCTGTTACTTACAACATTTCCCTACTTGTTTCCGGCTCCTAGCAGGAAGTAAAGATGCCACAGCTGTGCCACATCAGACCACTGAACCACCTGGTAAGTCTGTCACCACTGCCTTCAGAGCTCCAGGAAGCTAGTTCATCTGGACCCACATTTCTCATTCGCTCTCGGTTCCTTCCTTTTTGCTGGTTTCATTTGATCGTTTATTCACGCAGGCAGGCCAACTAGTGCACCAGAGTTCCAGGCTGGCACGTCACCTCCTCAGACACCATGGGGTAAGGAGAACTTACTCCCAGTATTCAGACAGGAGCCCTGACATTAATCCCATGGGTCTGACTCAGGTCATTTGCCCACCTTGGAACGACAGAGACAGAGCTCCCTCCATGCCTAAAGGAACATCAGAGTCTACTTCCAAAGAAGGCATGACAGGTGGGCAGGTAGAAACCAAAGATGTCCTCAACAGTCACGGATGGCTTAGAAGCATCTCAAAACTTTGCACACCACTCTTTCTGCCCATCCCCTTCTCCTCCCTAGGCCTCCTGATAGAATCTCACTTTTGCGTGCTTAGCTGTTTACCTGGTATCATTATGAGTCCTCACTTATCTCAACCAGTTACATACACGCCTTCCCATTCTCCAGATTATTTAATTGGTAGATTCATAACAGGTTCCAGTCAATTAGATGAAGGAGAAATCTGGGGAGGTGATTTTCTTTACTGAAAGGAAGAAATGTGTACAAAGCCTGTCTGCTGTCCTAGACACCTCTGAACTCACTCCCAGTTCTTGCCTCTGGGCTTAGATGTATGAGGATATAAAGGCTGGAGCTGCTGCAGCCATTTTATGAACCGTGTGAAGAAAGCCAAGATAACTACAAAAACGTTAGCTTAGAATTCTGACAAAAATGAAAGAACCAAAGTAGCTCTACAACTACTACCTGGCTTGTTTGTGTAACACTATAGACGTACCTGCTGGATTTATGTTTCTCCCATCTGGACAGACCCTACCTCTTCTACAGCCATTCTCCACAAACACACTTCTCTTCGGGCAGAGCAGCAAGCAAGATACAGCCAGCACTCTATCCATCACCCTTTGCTAAGGCAAAAATATCCCGTCCTTCACCATCCCACAAGACTAAGGAAGGGTACAAGCCTGGATGTACTTCCTGTCCCAGACCTGTCCCCTTTGTCCCTTACCATTGGATTGGGTTGACCTTATAATTATAGAGGCTGGGAATCCCCACCAGCTGCTGCCTACAGTTAGGTAACCAGAGAAGTTGGTGGTGTGGGTCGCTCCCAATCTGAAGCCCCTCTCTATAGCACACACCTCTCTAGAGCAGCTCATGTCTGCAAGGGCCGTGGAGGTTCCACCAGCATACCAACCTCCCTCAGGTCAGGAGAGCAGACTGGACCGGGATGGGGGCAGCATAAGAGACTACAAAACTGAGAAACCAAACACCCTGCAGCCAGAACAGCCTGGCCAGCACTACATGAGAGTCCTCGTCTCCAGGACCTCTGAAACATTCCCCTTCTTCACTCCCTTAACACTGTGGAAGAAGCATGCTGGGGGGCAGGGGAGAGCCCCATTCTGCTTTGTACTAATGACTCCTGAAAAAATGAGACAAGGCCCAAGGAGGCCTCATGATGGCACAGCCTGGAGATAGAGTGTCTGGCAGGGATGCTGCGGTGGCAGAGGGTAGGAAAACGTACTGCGAAGTTTGCAATCTGCCCCCATCTGCTCTGCGCTGTTCCATCCGCGGCAGGCACTGAATGGCTCATCTGCTCTTGCCAAACAGACCCATGTGGAGACCAGGCTGTCTGGACAAGTCTATAGATAGAAGGAGAGCCAGCTCTCACTGTCTGGGGTCTCACAGTCCAACCCAAAGGCAGAATGCCCATTGCCCGGCATGCTGGCACTTTTACGCTGAGAGCTTGGGATTCCAATCTCCAGTATTGTGCTCTCCAAGTCCATAGTCTCATGGTAAGTCCACATATGTGACCAGATGTAGTTGAATATGAAGTTGGAAAAGTAAACTGAGGCTAGACTGCGAAGGGCCTTGTATACCAAGCCAAAGTGCTTAGAGCATAGCTCTCCATCTGTGGCCTCTGTTTTTATGGTTGATCCAGGAGCATAGGAAGAAAACATTAAAATTTCTGTATTTCTGTGCAACTAAATGCATAACAAATTAGACAGTTCAGTCTAGGAACTTCCAGACTGAAATGCAGATTAGAAGTTGCTTCCTTGTGTCGCAGTGAACATAGATTGTGCCTGTGTAAGACTGGAAGAGCATCAGAGCTCACAGAGGAGCCGGTAAGACAGCTGCGCAGGGTAGAGGGAGGGAAGGCGATGCAGCAGCAGGAGTGGACAGCGTCCGCCCACACCATGGCTCCCCAGCAGGGAAAAAGTAAGCCACGAGCCGCTAGTGAACAGAAACTGGCAGTCCTACCCACAGGACAAAGCCATGGTTTTCACAAGCCTCTAATCCCACGGTGGGATCTAGGGAGATGGTGACACCTCCTGTGTGTGATTGGTCAACACTCCACTCCTGGTGTCTCAGAGGCCTGCCACTGGACAGCATCTTGAGACGGGGCCCATTGTTTAACACTGAGTTTCTCTGAGGACCTGATCACAAGATCTAATCAATCACAAGCCAGGGGCCCAGGAACAAACTGACATAGCCCCCTGGGTGGGAGAGAGCTGCTTGGGCAGTTGTGGAGAGGTAGGCTGGATGCAAACGTGCCAAGAAGTTCATGTAGTAGGTGACATGTAGACAGAAGTATGGTGGTCAGAAACCTCATGCTTTATAGTTGGGTGACTGTGGAGTCTGATAAACCCAAGCACGAGCTTAGCAGATGGTCCAAACTCAGAGCCACCACCTACTGTGGGGCTCACTTCCAAAGAGACTGAGAACTATGAAACTCCCACAGAGTGCTTGACTTCGGCAGCCTCCTTCTTCCCACGGATGCCTAGTGATGCCTAGGACTGGGAAGCATGGCAGTTAGTCCTTCTGTGCAGACCTCAGTACTGTATTTCATTTCTCCAGTCCACTTGAAGCACTCGGAGACACCCCTTGGCTCGGGCCATTAGCCACCCTGGGGTGGATGACCTGGGGGTGGGTGCACGACTCCAGAGTCGGGGAGAACTACCTCACCCATAGGACGCAAAGCTAAGAATGACCAGCAGAGGCTCCTGGCGCCAGTGGAATGGAAGAGCCTGGAGGGAAGACATTTGAGACTTCACCACGCTTGGCTGAGCACCAACCGGAATGGTAGGAAAGACAAGAGACCTCAACTTCCACTGAACCTCACCTCCCATCTCCCATCTCCGCCTGGCAGATATTAGAAGACCCAAGAAGATACTGTCTTATTTTTATTTTCCAACAACAAAAAAAAAAAAGCACGCCTTTAATCCCAGCACTCAGGAGGCAGAGCCAGGCAGATCTCTGTGAGTTCAGGGCCAGCCTGGGCTACAGAGTGAGTTCCAGGAAAGGCGCAAAGCTACACAGAGAAACCCTGTCTTGAAAAACAAAAACAAAAACAAAAATTTATTTTCTTTTTTTTTTTTTTTTTTGGCCTTTTGTGTTTTCCCCTCCCCCCTTTGGTATACATTTATTGTTAGTTTTATTTGCTTTTTAAAAAGATTTTGCTTTTAGTCTTCTTAAATTTTATCTAATGTTTGTGCATTTTTTCTTCATTGCACCATCGGAACTTTTTATCTGTTTGGTGGTGGTGTTGTAACCACTGGTTATTCTCTTCTTTCTAACTGGTATTAGGAACTGACCCCCAAGAAAAGCCTGCTCATCCTCTGCATATACGTTATGGTTGTGTAGCTTGGTGTTCTTGTGGGACTCCTGACAGTGGGAGTGGGGTGTCTCTGACTCGTTTGCCTCCGCTTGGGGCAGTTTCCCTCCTGCTGGGTTGCCCCATCCAGCCTGGGTATGAGAGTTGGTGCCTAGTCTTATTGTAACTTGTTAGGCCACGTTTGGTGGCTATCCCTGGAAGGCCTGCTTTTTTTTTTCCCCCGGAAGGGAAACAGAGGAAGAGTGGATCTGGGGGAGAAGGAAGGTGGGGAGGGACTGAGAAGAGTGGGAGGGGGGAACTGTGATGGGGTGTAATGTATGAGAGAAGAATAAAAAAAATTGAATTAAAAAAATTTAACTTCATTCTGAACAAAAAAGAAAAAAAAGAAAGAAAAACCTGCCCATTGAAAATATCTTCAAATTAGAAAAAAAATGGCTATACCAACAGATACACAAATCACAAAATAGAAACTGAAGAAAACATGAAAGAACAAGGCACCACTAGACCTTCCAAAGCTCAGATCCCCAAACACTGACTACAGACACACTCAAGCGGGTGACGTGCTGAACTAAGAATCCAAAAGACTACTTTAAAAACCATCAATAACTTTAGGGTTGGAAAGATGGCTCAGTGGTTAAGAGCACTTAGCTGCTCTTGTAGAGGACCCAGGTTTAGTTCCCAGCACCCACATAGCAGCTCACTTTCATCTGTAAATCCAGTTTCAGAGGATCCGACACCCTCTTCTGGCCTCCTCAGGCACTGCATATAGACATATATTCAGGAAAAGCACCCATATGCAAAAAAACAAAAGTAATTTTTTTTTTATTTTTTTATTTTTTTTTTTTTTTTGGTTTTTCGAGACAGGGTTTCTCTGTGTAGCTTTGCGCCTTTCCTGGAGCTCACTTGGTAGCCCAGGCTGGCCTCGAACTCACAGAGATCCGCCTGCCTCTGCCTCCCGAGTGCTGGGATTAAAGGCGTGCGCCACCAACGCCCGGCTAATATTTTTTAATAAAAGTAAAACAAAAAACTCCACTTCCCGAGAGAGCACCACACCATAGATCAGCCTGATCCACATGGTGTCAGGGTTCCTCTTCCCTACTTTTGTGCCATTAGAAGCATTTCATTTGTAGCTCCCTAAACATGGAAGGTGGAAAATAAGCCTCAGGTCTGTCAGAAAGAGTTTTATATTAAATTTGCTGATCATCTTCAGTAACTAATACTAGATCAATAAACTCTACCTAAGAACAGTAAAAAATAACCATGTTCATCAATAGGTAGATCATCCAAACCAAAGTATCTACAAGTTTTGGAGTTTCATAGAACAAACAGACGATAGAAATCTACAAAACATGCCCATCAACAGCTGCACAACACATTCTTCCCAGCAGCCCAAGGAGCTCTTCTCTAAAACAGACTACACCTTGAGCCACAAAATCTCTTTCTGCTCTCCCCTTCTCTCTCTCTCTCTCTCTCTCTCTCTCTCTCTCTCTCTCTCTCCCCCCCCCCCCTCCCCCCCCCTCTCCCTCTGTGTGTGTGTGTGTGTGTGTGTGTGTGTGTGTGTGTGTGTGTGTGTACTGCAGATTGGACTCAGGGCCTTACATTTGCTGGACAAGAACTGTAGAACTCAGCTATATCCACAGACCTTTCTTTTGTTGGTGGTATAGTGGTATTTTATTTGTGCTGAAATGTGATTTTATTTGTATGTTAATAAATAAAGTTGCCTAGAGGTCAGAGCTAATAGCAAGCCATAGGGAAAGCCAGGGCGGTGGTGGCGCACGCCTTTAATCCCAGCACTTGGTAAGCAGAGCTAAGTAGATCTCTGTGTGTTCAAGGATACAGCCAGTATTGGAGACACGCTCCAATGTGTGTCTGGAGGCCTGTACAGACAGGCAGTGACGAGGCAGTCACGTAGTTGGGTTTACGACCAATGAGAAGGAAGAACAAGAACTCTTTATAAGACAAACGCACAGGAAGTAGCTCCTTTTCTCGGAGAGATCTCTTGGCGGAAGAGACTAGCTGACAGCAGGCGGGTAAGGCTCCTAGCTCTGACCTCTTGGGCTTTCATCTTTACATTGGCTCTGTGTTTCTTATTTAATAAGACGGTTGGTTACATCTACATGGTGGTGTTTTTGTTTTTTGTTTTTCGAGACAGAGTTTCTCTGTGTAACAGCCCTAGCTGTCCTAGAACTTGTTGTATAGCCCTGGCTGGCCTCAAACTCATAGAAATCCACCTACCTCTGCCTCCCAAGTGCTGGGATTAAAGGCGTGCACTACCACAGCCCAGCACCACAGAGCATTTTTACTATTCATTTTGAGACAATTCCTCACTAACTTTCCCAGGTTAGCCTTGAGTGCTCTCTATAGCCCAGGCAGGCCTGTAACTTGCAAGCCTCTTGTCTCAGCCTCCCAAGTACCTAGGACTAATGGCCTGGCCACTAAACCAATCTAGCAAATCTTAACAAATACAGAAGACTCAACATTTTTTCTTTTCTTTTTTGAGACAGGGTCTCACTGTGTAGTTTTAGCCTGAAACTCACTTACATAGACCCAGGCTGTCCTCAAACTCGTGAGATCTGCCTGCCTCAGCCTCCCAAGTGTGAGACTAAAGGTATGGTCACCAAGCCTGACAAAATTATTTCTTGTATCGTGTCATATCACAGTGGGATAGAAAACTAACAGCAAAGGAAACTATACAAATCCATAATGTGAAGGCTACATAATGAGACTGTCAGTTGTCAACTTGACTGGATCTGGAATCAACACAGTACAAGCTATTGGGCACTCGTAGAAGAGACTTCCTTGTATCTTTCTATCTTGATCATGTTATTTAAAGTGGGAAGACCCAACCTAAGTGAGGGCAGCACTTTCCGGCGACAGCCCAGCCAAAAGGACACAGAAGAAGGAAACTTGGTTTCTGTCTGCTTGCTTTCACTCTTGCTGGCAAGTTCAGCTACCATGACACTGTGGCATTCACTGTTCCCTCACTGACGTTACAAACAGCTTGTTTGGGCTGTCAGCGTAGACTCAAATCCAGAAGCTCTCCAGGAACCCTAGAGGTCTTCAGTTTGAGATCAGGACTGCTGAAACATCCAGCCTTGTGGACTGAGCAACTACTATGTTCTCAACTTCTCCAGTGTGACACAGCCATTATTGTCTATACAGATCATCCTGTACAAGCTGGTCTAATAAATCTCCTTTTAATATAAATTCATTCTATTGGTTCCGTTCCTCTAGGTCCTGTCCCTGACTAATGATACATATATAAATTGAACAAACACTCTTGAATGATCAATGGGTCACTGAAAAAGTCAGGGAGGAAATTGAAAATTCCTAGAACCAAATGGAAATGAAAATGTAACTTAGAACCTTTGGAATACAGTAGAGGCAGTTCTAAGGAGAAAGTTCATGGCTATGAATACTAACATTGAAAAAGATCAGAGGAAACTCAAATAAATAACTGAATGATGCACCCCAAGGTTTTAGAAAACCAAGAATGAGTCAAACCCAAACTCAGTGGATGTAAAGAAATAATAAAGATCAGGGCAAGAATTAGTTAAATGGAAACTAAAATAATAATACAAAGAAACAAAATAGGTAATTCTTTGTGAAGACACACAGATTAACAAAGTCTTAGCCATACTAACCAAATAAAAGAGAGAAAACCCGGCTGGTTGGTGGTGACACATGCCTTTAATCCCAGCACTCAGGACGCAGAGGCAGGTGAATCTCTGTGAGTTGGAGGCCAGCCTGGTCTACAGAGCGAGACCCAGGACAGTCAGGGCTACACAGAGAAACCCTGTCTCAAAAAAAACAAAAACCAAAAAGAGAGAGAGAAAAAAACCAATTTAATAAATTAGGGATTGTATTACAACAAATACCATTGAAGTCGAGAGGATCACTGGAGAGTACTTTTTTTAAACCCTGTGTTCTAAAAAGATGAAGATCCAGAAGAAACAGGTAAGTTCCTCTATACATGACCTACCAAAAGTAAATCAAGAGGACATTAATAACCTAAGACCCACAGTGAGCAACAGGACTGAATCTGCAATAAACAGTCTCCCAGCAAAGAAAAGCCCAGATCACATGGACTTGCTGCCAAATCAGATAGGAAGGGTAAAAACACCACCAAACCCATCTCATGAAGTCAGTATTATCCTGATACCAAAACTGGAAAAAGATATATCACACACACACACACACACACAAAAATAGAAACCTATAAACCAATTCCCCTAATGAACACAGATATAAATAAAAGAAAATAATTGATAAAATACTAGCAAAATTAATTCAGTTACACATGAAAAAGATCATACACCATGGTCAAGTTGGTTTCATTTTAGGAATGCATTTCAGTTCCTACACAATCAATAGATGTAGTCTAGCACATAAATAGACTTGAGCAGAAATCACAAAATCATCTCAATAAACACAGAAAAGGATCTTGACAAAGTTCATTATCGCTTCATGGTGGAAACTAGGGATACAAAGAACATTCCTCAACATAGTAAGGCTATATGCCAGAAAACTGCAGCCAAATTATACTAGCTGGGGGAAATTCAAAAACATTTCTTCCTGTTTATAAGCTTCCTTTTCTTGATAAATGTAGCTCTCACTGCTCATCAAAAAAAAGCTTCTCTTTGCAGCAGAGAGAGCCCATCTCAGAAAGCCACAACTGGTCAAACACAGAGAAAAACTAATCACAGGGTGTCCAGGCCCAACAGGTAGACACACCTACAAAACAACTAACTCCTACACCTAAGGCTCAGGGGGCATCGAGGAAGAGGGGTCAGGAAGACTGTAAGACCCAGAGGACTGAGGAGTCTGCTGTACGATGGTGCCTCCTAGAAATGACAGGGAAGCTATGCCCATGACACCATAACAATATGGCCACCTGGACAGGATTCAAACAATGACAACACTAACAGGCATGTTAACGTGGAAGGGGGAAATCACAAGGGGCCACCCCTAAACAAAAAACAAACTACGGGCAACTAATGATTACTGAGAGAAGGAGAATTAGTCTTTCCCAGGGACAAGCCCCTAATATATAACAATAATTAAGAAAAAGAGGACACAAACTTGAAAGGAGGTAAGAGGCAACATGGGAGAAACTGGAAAGAGAGGACAGGAAAGTGGCTGGAGGGAGGGAAGGGATAATGGTGCGATTCTATTTTAGTTACAACTTTTAAACTATTAAAGAAATGAAACTATTTCTTCTAAAGCCAGGAATGAGACAATGTGTCTACCCTCTCCACTTTTATATTGCTTAAAGTCTTAGCTATATTGGCAAGTTAATAGAAAGAAATAAAAAGAATACAAATAGGATGAGTCAAATTATCCATATTTTCAAATGATATGCTCCTGTACTTAAAAATCCCTAAACATTCTACCAGAAAACTCGTAGATCTGATAGGCGCCTTCAAAAAAGTACCAGGGCAACAAAAAATCCACATGCCAAATTCAGTAGGTTTTCTAAACACCAGTAACGAACTTTCCAAGAAAGAAATCAGGAAAAATCACATTCACTGTGCCTTTAAAACAAACGATCTAGGAACAAACCCGATCAAAGAGGTTAAAGAACCCTACAATGAAAACTTTAAAACTCCAGGGAATAATTGAGAAGGCAGCAGATGAAGGGAAGACCTTCCATGCTTATAAATTGGCAGAGTTAATATTTTGGAAATGGCTATATTGTCAAAGGCAACCTACAGATTCAATGCAATCTCCATCAAAATTCTAATGACATTCTTCACAGAACTGGCAAAAACAATCTTGAAATCCACCCGGAAGGACTGAAGACCCCAAAGAGCCAAAGCAATTCCAAAGAGAAGGAGTAGAGAGAACAACGTAGAAAGAGCATAAATCACAATACCTGACTTCAAATTATACCTCTGAGCACAGTATCAAAACCAGCATGGTACTGGTACAAAAATAGACAGGTAGACTGATGGAATAGAATAGCAGACCCAGAAATAAACCCACCTTACTTCCAATAAAGGTCCCAAAGAAAAAGAAAAAAGGCCTCCTCTGTAATAGATGCCCTGGGAAAAACTGGGTATCTACACATAGAAAAATGAAAATAGATTCTTATCACTCACTCCATAAAAAAAAAAAGTCATTTCAAACTGGATCAAACAACCTCATGTAAGAAATGATACTGAGAAACTGCTGCAGAAATATATTTAAGATGTAGGCATAGGCATGCACTTCCTAAGAAAGGCCCCAACAGCACAAGAGATGACAAATGGGATTTTGTGAAATCCGAAAGCTTCTTTAGGGGCTGGAGAGATGGCTCTGGGGTTAAGAACACTTACTGCTCTTGCAGATGACCTAGGTTTTTATTCATAGCACCCACAGGCAGTTCACAACTATCTGTATCTCCAGTTCCAGGGGACCTGATGCCTCCTCTGACATCTGCAGGCTCCTGAATGCACATGGGGTACAGACATATTCTCAGGCATACATATACATATAAAATAAATTTATTTAAGAAAAAGTTGGTAGCAAAGGAAATGGTTACTCAAGTAAAAATACAGCTTACAGAATGGGAGAAAATCTTAGTAGCTATACATTTGTCTTAGTTAGGGTTTCTATTGCTGTGATAAATACCATAACCAAACGCAACTTGTAGAGGAAAGGATTTGTTTCATCTTACAACTCTCAGGCCACACTCCATCCCTGAGGGAATTCAGGGCAGGAACTCAAGACAGGAACCTAAAGGCAGGACCTGAAGCAGTTGTCATGAGAAATGCTGTTTATTGGCTTGCTCTCCATGGCATTACACAACCCAAGACCACCTGCCCAGGGGTGGCACCACCATAGAGGGCCAGGCCCTCCCACATCCATCAATCCTCTACAGGCCAGTCTCATGGAGGCATTGTCTCAACTGTGGCTCCCTCCTCTAAGACAACTCTAGCTTGTGCCAAGTTGACAAAAAACTAGCCAACACAATATCTTACGGAGAATTAATATCTAGAATGTATAAAGAATTCAAAAACTAAATACCAAAAAACTGACCCAAACAATAAATATAATAACAAAATAAACAAGACAGTTCTCAAAAGATAAGAACAAATGGACAATAAATATATTTTAAAATATTCAGTGTCCTTAGCTATCAAGAAAATGCATATCAGGGTCAGCAAGATGGCTCAGTGCATAAAGTGTTTGCCATACATGCTTGACTAAGTTTAATCCCCAGAAGCTTTTAAATGTAGAAGGAGAAAGTAACTCCACAAAATCCTCTGACCTACACACATGCACATACATACACACATATACACACCTATACATACACATGCACATACATACACACTCATACACACACACACACACACACACACACACACACACACACACACGACATAAAGCAGAAGAAAGACTATGGGGTGCTTATGAGACCAGTGAGAGGGAGAAGCCTGCCAAAAGAGAGTAGTGGGGTGAATATGAACGCGGTGCAATGATATACACACATAAAAATGTCATAATGAAACCCATTGCTTTATAAAATAACTAAAAAAAAATTCGGGAAACATATCTCACTGTGTACCCCTGGCTGGCCTAGAACTTGCTCTGTAGACCAGGCTGGCCTTGAACTCATAGAGATCTGCCTGCCTCTGCCTCCTGAGTGCTGGGATTAAAGGCAGTGTCACTATGCCCAACAAACTTAAAATTCTAATAATAAAAATGTTAAGCCAAAAGCAAGAACTATTCTCTATAAGCAGAGGTCTTCAAGGCTTCACTTGGATCCACCGCCATCATTCATAATCGTCAGGCTCTTGGGGGACTCTGGGGACAGTAACTGTGTCACACCACATGGCAGCGGCCTCTCCTCCTGCTTTTTTCTCCAGTGAGAAACGACCCTCCTGGACAACCCGGTGAAGAGGATCTACACAAGATCTAGTTCTTAAACATCTCAAAATGTGCAAGAAGTAGAAGAGCTTTTGTCTTGAAAATAAACTCTGGCTGAAGTAATAATTATGTGAACAGGGCAAATGACAGCAGGGGAGAGCTGACGAGTCTGCAATCAGCCACATCACAAAGGACAACAATGACAAGTCATCGGGAGTTAACCTAAAAGTGTGTTAATTACCAAGGCCACTTGAAATATAGCTTTGCATATCAGGAATGAGAAATACAATCCTGAGTACAAATTGTCCTTGAGATACTAGATAATGACAGTCATGACACAAGACACTATAAAGTACCACTTACATTATCTTCACCACATTTTTAATTGATACTTACACATGCTTTATGATGAGCATAACATATTGGTACTATAATGAAGGCACAAACTAACCTTAAGTACACACATACCTGTCAGGAGGTCATACTCAGCGCTGACAGCGGGGGATAGAAGGGACTTGGGAGCCATTTTTTCTAAGCCTCTCAATGAGCCTCATCCAAACTCTCCCATTCATGCCAAGGAACCTTTTTGCATCTTCAGCAACAGGAAGAAAATCATTTAAAAGAGGAGCTTGCAAAGCAACCTTAAGCAGAAAGAATACAGCTAGAGGGATCTTATAACCTGAATTTAAAATGTATTCCTAAGCTACAGTAATCTAAACAGTCTGGTACTAGCATACAGATACGGTATCCAGTGGAATGTAAAGAGGACCCAGGAAAAAAAGCAGACACAGCCACCTGATGTCTAACAAACGTGTCCAGAGCACACCCTTAGCAACAACACATTTACATAAAGGATACTAGGATGAGACTAGGCCCTACAAAGATACAAAGACACAGAAATCTAATCAATAGGCTGGGGTGCAGCTCAGTGGTAACGTGTTTGCCTAACACGTGCAAAGCCCTGGGTGAATTGAATCCCCAGCATAATAAAGAAGAACTCAAAACGATGTCAAGGCTTAAATGTAAAAACCCCCAAATCATAAAACCAATTTAAAAAAAGAATAGGGCAAATGCCCTCTTGCAGTAGTCTGGGAAAGTATTTTTGTTAAGCAGGAAAATAAAAGCACAGGCAACAAAACCAAAATAGATGAATGGGATGACATCATCACAGTGAATTGGATTACATCATCACAGTGAATGGGATGACA
>CABHPP010142561.1:46124-80051 GCA_902168425.1 Peromyscus attwateri | reverse complement strand
TCTTCCCTTCCTCCCTTTAGCTCTCTTTTCCCCTCCCCTCTCCCTCACTCTCTTTCAAAGTCTGTTACTTAAAGTATAGTCCCGATTTTCTGAGACTTGTCTTAAGCAAGGGTTCTGGCCCTCTGTAACTGTGTTTTCTCTCACTGGATAAGCATCCCATCTGGAAATAATTCCTTTGGAATAGACCCTGGACCCTGTCTCCTTTTAATCTCTGTAAAGTTTCCTGTTTACTTTGCTATGATTATTTCTCCACCATCACCCACCTCTCGTAATACCTGCAATCCAACTATGCCAGTGTATTCCCTGGAGATTTAACAGTCACTACATGGGTGTCATCTGCCACTTAGATAGCTTTATTCTTAGTTCTTAACTTCTGCCAGCTGCCTTGTAAATTCATTTTGAAAGTGAAGAGATCATTTCTATGTGAAAAGATTTCAAAGAAGTTAAAGCAATGTCCTACAACTTTAAATTTGACATGCACATGCACAGAGCAGTTCATAGATTAAGCCAACACCAGTTCATACTTGTTGAATTGACTCAACTACACTTGAGTTCATTCATATTTATATAAAATCATGTAAATACTTAATGAAACATGAAAGCAGCAGGAAGAGATTTTTCTATTTTTTTAAATGTCCAAAAGAGTAAATTTGAGGCATTACATTAAAAAAACAAGATCTGACTGGGGTCAGATCAATGGCTGAAAGCCCATTCGATTACAAGTTTTATAGTATATAATGATTAAAACTGCAAGGATGCACAGGCCTTGTGTTTCAAAAGTATGACTAGAATGCAAACCCTTTGCACACGTAAGGAAGATAGTTGGATTTTACAATATGAGATTATCTCTTTTCCATTTCAATTCATTTTCAACATTCAAAAACAGCAAGTGAAAGAAGCTGAACTGTCAGTATTTGATACTCAGCTCCACCTAGATGAGGTCCTAGGTTGTAAGTATGCTTTGAGTATAAGAATGAGTTGAACAATGTGAGAAATGGTTAAGTATTTGGTTTAAAACTGTGTAGAGAAGTCGTTGAAACTGGCAAACCTAGCATTTCTTTATATTTGTGAGGTTATCTATAGAAATCAAAGTCTTTGGTAAGGAAAAGAAAACTTGATTGTTTGATGAAAGAAAATAAGTCACTCAAATGTAGTAAAAGTTGCTTTTAGCACATTTATTATGGAATATAAATGTTATATTTAAGGAATGATAATTTATATTTTGCATATTTTAGCAAACAGCCTTACCTAAACATTATACTGACACAAGAAAGTAATTGTGACAAAAAGAATATTGACATTTTAATTGGATATAACTTCTTAAGGACAGTCAACATTTAAATACATTGAGATGGAAATAGAGAGTTTATAATGATCACTAGTTGGGTTAATAGAATTAGCAGAAATGGTGAAGAAGTCAGTGTTAATTTATATAATGGAAGCTTTCAGGGTGCTTCAATCACGTTATTTTCTTTCATGGCTGTAGCAAATGTGCCCTGCCCGGGCATGAGGACATGGTGTTGCCAAGTCCAAACCGATTCAAACCATTGTCATGAAGTTTTTTATTCCCTTCCCCATGAAAGTAAAACTTCTTTAAATTTGCACACCTTTTGCTAATGCTTATTATTTTTTCATTCATGATAGAACTTTGGAAATGGATATAAATGCAAATCATAATACTAAAATATATTCACAGATAGCCATTTTCGTTAACATGCCCAAATGTGTTAGAAATTCTGGTAGTAGTGACAAGTTTTATGTAGCACTTTTGAAATGATGAGTAATGTTTTTTCCTTTGTATTTATCCTTCTCTCATACAGTACGTCTCAACCGCAGTCTCCCCTCCCTCCACTCTTCCCAGTCCCCCACTACACCTCCCCTCTGCCCCACATCCACTGTTCCTCCATTTCCCTTCATAAAAAGAGCAGACCTCCCAGGGATATCAACAGAGCACAACATAACAAGATGCAATAAGATGAGGCACAAACCCTCATATTGAGGCTGGCATATTTTATCTGATTCATTCTTACAGTATCTGCAAGTTTGGCTTTATTCCCATTTCATAGTGCAGGACAGAGACTATAAGAGGTCATGTGGAATTGCAGGGGAACATGCTTTGTATATTCATATAATATTTTAAAAATTGATGGGGTGCATCTGGGAAGAATTGGGAGGGAGGGATGGGAATAAGATCAATAAGATAAAAATGGCCTTGTGTGAAATTATCTTCAAAAAATGAATAAAATTATTACATTAAAATTAGTAAAAAATCAAAAGTGCTGACAAAGAACTACTATTTGACTAGATCATTTATAAGGACTTTCACAATTATATATATTCTACTTAAACTGACTCATAATTCCTTTTCTAAATTGCAAAAAGAAATATATTTTTGGGTTTCTCTGTGTAGCTTTGGAGCTGTCCTGGAACTCACTCTGTAGACCACACTGGCCTCAAACTCACAGAGATCCACCTGCCTCTGCCTCTCGAATGCTGGGATTAAAGGTGTGCGCCACCACTGCCTGGCTAATGTTTTTATATATTATTGAAGGTAAAAAGATAGGCACCTAGGGCAGTGCCTTCCTATCACATAATTCTCTAAAATATAAGCTAAATGTATAGCTGTATCATAAGCAAATCAAATAGAAATTATAGATATGTAATTTTACTAATTTTCCCCTTTTAAAATTCTTAAACAGCACTATTAAGGTACAATGTGGATACCTCAACTTTTTCTACTGTGCTCATGTAATTCAAAGAACATTTCTGTTTTTCAAAAAGAGCCCCATGCCCCGCTTTCCATCCCCAGCTCTAGTCAGCCATGCATCTACTCTACCTTAAGTCTTAACTTTCCTGGTACACAGTTTCTTACACTACAACTCTGAATTACACTCAATGCTCTTGTTCTCTATGTATAGGATTATAAATCATATCGAATGACATAAATTCCAGGTTGTTTAATGTACAGTAATTCCTTCCCTCTTTCATTTAGGATGTTTCTAATGTCACTGAATGCTATTGTAGCCATGTTGGGAACTCACCTACAGCATGATGCTTACATTGTTTCTTGAGTAGTTGCTCTGTGGCCAGTGTCTGATTGGCCTGGGAAGTGTTTACCAGGGGATATTGGAAAATGATGGTGAAAAAATCTGATGTTTGTATATTTATGGTCTAATGGTTTGTTTACTGGTATTCTCAGTTGTTGATGGTTGCTTAATGCATTTAGATCACTTCCATGCTTCTGTCTTGAGGACTAACTGGGATTGTGGGGAGTGAAACACTGTAGCAGTTAAGACATTTAATCTGCTGGTAAAGGCTATTTTGCTCTCAGTATAGGTATTTGGGGCTTGCTTTTCTTTTTATTGTAGAAAAACAGTTTATTACTATAAATTCATTAAGTCATCTCAATTTGTAATCAATATGACTTACTTAAATCAGAATATTGCAAAAATGCTCCTAGTTTATTTATAAATACACTTCCTCCCCAATTAAAGAAAGCCAATTTTAAAAAAAAAACAAAACTTCTATGTTCTACCATGCACTACATGTTACTTGTTTAAAATTTTGTGCTATTTTCTTAGAGAAAAAAATATTCTCCATTCCTGTGTTGCAGCCTTTATAATTAAGATGCCTGGCCTAGATGGCCCTGTTTAGTGTTCACCAGAAAGTTTTCATAAAATTCTTTGTCCTTTGGAAGTTATTAAGTTATGACTGAATGTAGTTGAAACTAAGTCGTTTTTATTTGTAACTGAGACAACACGCACACTGTGTGCTCACCGTCGCCCCTTCCAATGACCTGCTCCTGTTCCCTTAAATCATACTGCTGTTACTTCAGACATCAAAGCCTTTTTCTCTGTCTGAAGCCATTCATTGCCACAATTTTTAGCTATTGTTTGTATGAAGTGGATTAGCTATCCATATTTTCTTCGGGACTTAAACTTCCCAGGAACTTAAAGACTAGTCACTGTGGTTTAAGCCTCAATGATCTTGAAGTTCTTTCTCAACTTCTTTACTTGTTGACTTTTACTTCTTTACTTAGCACTGAGGTGGACTGGGGCAAGAATAGGAACAGCCACAAGTAACATTCAGTTTGTGGTATTATCAAGGCCACAAACCCAGAGACACAGCTCTCTGCTGCCACCTCAAAGACTGAGGCATTCCTTTATCTCTCAGGGTTCTGACCCAGTGATGTAGGACTAAATTATTGGCTTCAGCACAGAAAAGAATTCATCAAGTTATAAAGCACAGGGATTTAGCAAAGATATTTCAATCTGGATGTTAAGTGTGCAGGTTAAGAGCAAGGCTGATGCTCAGGGCAAGAACAAAACATACCCAAGTGTGAGGATGGGCTTCTCAAAGGAGGTGTCTTCCCCATTGTCTTTCTAATGGTCACACATAGAATATTGGTGGATTTTGTAGCTATCATCTTCAAAGGGTTCCTAAGAAACCTAAGTGAGATCTCATAGTAGTTCCTATACACTGGATAGGATTACAGCTGATGCATCATAAGGGTTTTAGGAGAAATTAAGATTTTTTTTTTTTAGTGTAAACAAAGGTTTAGGCTTGTTTGAGACTCCCAGAAAATGTCTAAGGAAAGGAATGAAACCCTACTCAGGGTCATATACATTTAGGACTTAAGCTTGGCTTGTTGCTATTTCAACATAAGTTATATATGTGAAAGGAATGTTATTTCTATGTTGATAGCCTTTACAGCAGACATTGTGCGTTGTATTGGAATTCTTGCTTCTCAGCTGGTGGGAGGCTGCGGTCAGATTCTGGGGTGAGGCACACCTCTCCTTCCACACATGCTCAGGGTTTCCCTTGCCCTTCTATCCTGCTTCAGTGTGGCACTCAGTCTGTAGGAGAACATATGCTGAGTGCTTGGACCAAAAGAACCCATTAAACTAAGGTATACATAAAGATAGGCACAGTTAATAGTCACCAAATGGTAAGTCTATTCCAGGCAGTCTTATATCATTTCCAAGGTTACCCTTTGTGAATTCCACCTATTATGGAGATGAGAAAATTAACAGAAAGAATTTAAAGATCTACCAGATCAGAGTCCAAAACACAGTTGAGATTCAAAGGTGGTTAAATATCAGACTAGCCACCCTCAGCCAGTGCATAACTCCTGTGTCCAGGTTAGGATAGTCACAAACCCGTGAACAGGCTTGGCCAGCTGGGGCAGAGAGGAGGCTGAGGCAAAAGGAAGGACATGTATAAGTACATATTCCTTTCTTCATTTTGCCCACTTCTGTCTGAATGTAACACTAATTCTTTCTTGTAGTGAATTCGCTACTAGATAATAAAAGTCATTACCATAATCAACATCAGCATCAGCATTTCAAATTTTCACAAGTGTACTCAATATAACTAATCAGGCACAGCGGAAATGAAGGCAAAATTTTAACTTTGATTTAAAACTTTTGTGTAGTAAATATAACTCATATTAAACATACTGCCTTAGGCTTATCAAATACAAATTGCTAAACCTCTCTTTATAAGTTCAGACTGAAAAAAATTAAATTATAGCAAATCCTTAAAGAAATGAATAGCATGCAATTGTTCAAAACTTGCATAGATTTACATGGTACATGGTTGTACAATATATTATTTCTCATTGTATTTGTGGAATTCTAATAGGACCAGGATTACATTGCGTGCATCATTCAACAATATCATATAGCTATTATAATTAAAAAGGATCTTAAATTAGCTGGAAATTGAACCTGGGGAATGACAAATGTTAGGCAAGCACACTACCACTGAGGTATATTCCCAGCTCTTAGAAAGTTTGTAAATAATTTCCACCACTAAGGTTTAATTTCTATTCCTCATTAAAGTAAAATACATGAATTCTGTAAATATTAAGCAACTCAAAAGTTTTAAGGAAGTATTATTAAAATTATACATAAAGGAATATTATTATGAACATGTTAATGACCTTCAGATTGTCCTTTCATAAATCTGTTTTAGATACAGGTATTAGGCATATGCGCATGTGCAGATATACCATGGAATCATAAAATATATACTGCCCTATAACTAATACTGTTTATCCATATATTTTAATTATTATTCTAGCATAAATTTTAGAGCTGCATTACATAGGCATTGTATAATTTATTCTTCCCAAGTTCTTACTGACAGACATTTAGACTGTTTCTGATTTTTCTGATAGGAAAAATGTTGACTTAAAGATCCATGAATGATCTTTGGAACATTGTAGGTTTGTCAGCAGGGTTCTGATGAACACATTAGCTGGGTGTTGTTCAGGGAATTAACCTTATCAGGAGACTCTCTGTATTGAGTTAGCTCACTCTAGTAGTTATTGGGAACTCTGGCTTCCAAGGTTAAGAAAGCAGAATTCAGGGCTGAACAGATAGCTCAGCAGTTGAGGAGCACATAGCACATACCGCCCTTGCAGAGGACCTGAGTTCCAGTTCCTACCACCCACGTTAGTTGTGGCTTACAACCACCTGTGACTTCAGCTCCAAGGTATCAAATACCTTTGTCCTCTGCGTGGCTTCCATGGGCACCCACACTCACATGCACAGGCCCAAACACATACACATAATTAAAAATAAAAGGTCTTTAAAGAAAAGATGCTGAAATTCAATACACCTCTCATGAAGTTGACCTCCTCTCCATTTCCACTGACCACTTCCTACCCACTTTGGCTTCTTGTATGACTCAAGCAATCAGGTGTCCCAAACCCTAGATAACACACTAAATGACTAGAGGAATAACACAGGGTTTTTTCTTTTCTTTTTCACACATTTATTTATTTTTATTTTGTGTGTATACATGTGTGTGTATGTGGAAGGGTCTACATGCCATTGCTCATGTCTAGAAATCAGAGGACAGTTTGCAGGAGTCAGTTCCCTTCTTCCACCATGTAGTTTCCAAGGACAGAACTCAAATTGTCAGGTTTGGCAGCAAGCTCCTTCACCTGATGGGCCATCTCACCATCTCACATGACAAGGCTTTGATTATTCCCTTGTGATGGTCATATCACCCACTTAGAAAAGTGAAAATACAAGCCAATAAATACATGGTTCAATTTTTCACATAGAGTCTAAAGTTATCCTATTCCATTAAACTCATATTTGTGAACATCCATCATTATACCTTCATTTTGTTTTATATCCAGCTGAAGGAAATCTGTGCGTACTTAGAGTAGCTTGGCTCCAAATGTCCTAAATATGAACCCAGTTCTGCCAGTTGGTAGTTCAGTGAACTTAGACAACGTGTGTGTGTGTGTGTGTGTGTGTGTGTGTGTGTGTGTGTGTACACAGTTTGCCTTTGATTTTACCAGTTTACCTGATTAGTTAGACTGAATCCACTTGTGCCAAGTTTGCTTCTGTGAAAAGGAAGAATTTTTTAAAGCAACACTTGATTGTCCCTACTTGCTATAAACTACCACACAGGACAGAAAGACTAATGAAAAGGTCATCAAGAATGCCAAGTCATTGATACCAGCTCCTTTAGAATCACGATGATTCTACGGCAGTTGCTGCTATTGTCTTTGGCAAGAATTAGGGCTTGCAGCAGTTAAACAACTAGACCAATAGTCAAAGAGACCAAGAAGCGGCAGAATTAAAACCAAGACCTGTAGTTCGAAATGCTGATCTCTTTTCCTACCCTGTGCAGAAGTGATGTCTAAAGAGAACAATGTCTAACTTAGACATCTGAGCAGCATAGGATTCTCTTTGTTATCTGGGTAAGAGTACACTTTCCTTCCCTTTGGAATGCTCATTCCCTTCAGAGTTTTGTTATTCTCACAACAGCTCATTTGTCACTCGATATTCTTAGTCTGTCTACTTTCCTTTTAGAAGTGAGTTTCCACATTTGTGTTTATTATGAATTACAACTGAATTAACATGTACCATACTATCTATCATTTTAAGGAGTTTCACAGACAGACAAACTAGAGGGTCTTTGGCTGTTACAGACATTTTCACATTATTCTCTTTTTCCTTTTAACTCGTCATGTAGACTGACACCAAATGCCAACTCTACTGTCTGATGTGTCCCCTCTCATTTCCTCCTGACATATTAACTCCTCTCAGACTGAACTCAGTCTGAACATTGTGGGCACACAAGACACTGAAGAATTTACTAACACCACCACCACTACCCCAGCAAGTACTTTAGTCTCAGTACTCAGGAGGCAGAGGTAGGCAGATCTCTATGAGCTTTATGCCATCCTGGTCTACAGATCGAGTTCCAGAACAACCAGGACTACACAGAGGAAACCTGTCTTGAAAAAACAAACAGACATAAAACAACAACAACAAAAAAACACCCTCACTATCCTTGCAGATGAAGCATCAAAGGATTAAAAACACAAGAAGGGGCATGCTATGCTTCAGCCAAGGTTTGCTATGTTATGTCTCTGAAGCTTTCTTTAAGTCTGAATAATGTTATTGGTGAGCAATGCTGTGACGTTCCACTACTGGAGAACACTAGTGGTAGCTCCCTTGATTACTGTTAACAGATTAGCTCCATCATGGCTCTTCCTTGAGTCTCTTGGGTGACTCTCTTGTAAGCATGAACACATACCTACAGCCCATTTGAGATAAGATATTGGAGGATCCTAGCCTCCTGCATAGGCACAGGGAGCCATGTGGGCTGCATGAGATGCAAGCTCACTATATTGGTTTGGTCTACAGTGGATACAACTAAGGAGTAAGATTTAAGATCAAAGGAGATTAATGCCATCAAGCATGGTGGAGAATAAAAAAGTGATTTTCAAAACTCTGAAAAAAATACCTTGTTACATATATATTTTTAACTGGAGGAAGGAAAATATTGGAAAGTAAAGTGGGAAATAAATAACAGTTATGACATATACATCTCCAGTCCCAGCAGGGACCAGGGTCAATCACTATACTTAACTCTAGAAATGTTTGTGGATGAGGACGTTGAAGAGTATACAGACCTAGGTGATCATGTGATCATACTTTGCCATCAGCACATGAAAGAGAATTCAAGAGGAATTAGATGTTTTTGATATATAAAGCAAAATGAAACATGAAGTATACTTTTTTCCAATTCATATGGGCACAAAGTTAATTTGGGATGTAGTTAGTTGACCCTCATATGACCCAGCACAGTGAAATTGGAGGATGGTTGTACATCGTGTTTATAGACTCAGTCCCTGTGTGACTTGGGTGGTAGTTGGGATTCATTTATATCCTATCTGTACCTCTTAATTTCAAGACAATGGCACAGTCTGGCATATGAAGTCTGTAGGTCCTTGCTCATGTGTCCTTTCTGCCTGTCTTTAAGGTCCAGTTGAAAAGTGAAGAATCCAAAACATTCGCGATGAAGATTCTCAAGAAACGCCACATTGTGGACACGAGACAGCAGGAACACATCCGCTCGGAGAAGCAGATCATGCAGGGGGCTCATTCTGACTTCATTGTGAGGTAAAGGCACACCCCTAACAACAGATGTGCCAGCTCCAAATGGCACATCAGCTGCGGCCCTTGCTTCTGCTGTGTTTACCCTTAAAGTATTTATTTTATGTTCACAAAGAAAACTTGAGAAAATTGTATTTGATTTCTGAAATATAAAAAAGCTTGATTCTACATTTATTTTTATAGAGAAACATATCCTCATATTCTCAAAAAAGGATATTTCTCCCAAAAAAGATGTCAACTTTTAGCATTTCATTTTTGTCATGGCTCTGCAAACATCTACATCAAACACAAGAGACAGAGAACACAAAAAACAATTACCCAAATCAGTCTATTCAGTGTTAATTTCCTGAAGAATTAATTTGTTTCTGTGTGTGTGTAGTATATGTATGTGTGTGTGTTTGTGTTCACATATACACATGGATGTGTGAGCGTGTGTGCAGGTGAATGCACATGTGTGGAAGCCAGAGATTGATGCCAGTGACTTCTTCAGCCACATTTTTGAGACATGGTCCCTCACTGAACCTGGAGCTCACTGATTCAGCTGGGCTGGCTGTCCTGAGCTCCAGGGTTCTACCTGTCTGTAATCTCCCAGCACTGTGCTTATAGATGGGTGCAACTGTGTTCAGCTTTTATGTGGGTGCTGGGGATCCAGACTCAGATCTTCATGTTTACCTGGCAGGTATTTTACCACCCGAGCTATCTCCCAAGCCCCAGGAGGTTTCCTTTTATGAAATGGCAGCTAATCTGTCCACCTCAGTATTTTCATAGCACCAATAAGATGATAATGAAGGTTTTTCTATGCAGGAGAAACTTTTATGGTCAATTTGCTGGTAATACTCACAGAAAGTTAAGATATAAATTTAAGTGACTATTTACAACCTATATTTATAAAATATAATATTCTTTATATCTACATACTGTGTGCTTATGACCACTAAGTCTTGCTCAAGGCCATGCTTGAAACACGAGCCAAATAAGAATTGATAGAACCTCAAGACACTCTCATGTGTACATACCCATTAGGGTTAGGCCAAACCAGAAGCTTCTAATCCCATAGTTGTAAGTATTATCCATGGGGACACTGAGTTCATGTAGATGTGAGTGCCCTTCATTCTCATCACAAAATACCAAGACTAACATTCAAAAATCAAAAAATAAAATCAACACTGCCACCTGAGTGCTGGCTCTTATGAAAAGGACATTGAAAATTATCTTTTTCATCTATTTTGAAATATTCAATACAATATTGTTAACCATGCAAATGGAGCTAGACCTCATTCCTCCCTCCTCACTATAACTTTGTACTACAAATACATGGTACAATGTGCTTAATATCCTGGCTTAACTACTAAGCAATACATATATGTATTTATTAAAACACCTTGTTATATCCCATATTTATATATATGTATGTATATATATATATATAAATAAAATAATTCACAAAAATTTAAAATAAACAAATGTTTTAAAAGATAATAATGTTCATACTTTTGTTTTCTTGTTTACTGTTTACAGGCTGTACAGGACATTTAAAGACAGCAAATACTTGTATATGTTGATGGAAGCTTGCCTAGGTGGAGAACTCTGGACTATTCTCAGGGATAGGTAGGAGATTTAAAGCTTTTCTGTCATGTTTTGGAAAACAGTGATCCATAATGGTCTACAAGAAGAATCCATCACTATCACATATAAAATTATATTTACATTTTACATATGCTTTTATTTTCAAATGTAAGAATCAGACACAGCCAACAGTATATGGAATTTACTATAAGATATGTAAAACTCACCTTGTAACTAATGGTATAGGTTGACTCCACCTTAAAAATGATCATTAGGAAAGTGTGTTCACCCAGGCCTTAGCAAGATGTGATTTAGAATGAACTGGCTCTACACCTCAAATTCTACACTGTGCGTTATCTTGGGGAGACTGAGAGCTGCTCTGGGTTACCTGTCACTCTAATCACACCACTAGGTTTTCAGATGATGACCCTATCTTTTATGGTACTGATAAATTTTTCCAAAATTACTTTTTCTCCATCTTTCATAGCTCTCTGTTTTGAAAACCAACACAAGTTCACTACCTTGTCTTTTAGAGATTGCTAACTTTGGGAGAGGGAATTAATTATTTGCACTTTTTCATGTAAACAATTTGATTTACCCTTCTGACTTTCTTCAGGAGGTAAAGTTTGTCTAGAGAGTACACGTTTGTTTCTCTGAATAATGAAAAATTGTTTTCTCCATTTTTCATGTCATCTACATTTTATATTGTTTTAAAGACAACTTTGTTTTCCTACAAATGTTTTTTGGTCATTTCCTATAAATGGCTGACCGATGTAAAGCCATTCTATGCTTTCTCCCTGTGTTAGAGATCAAATCTAGAGGCTTGTGTCTGCTACGCAAGTTCTCTCCCACTGAGCTACATCCCCAAACGCTGGCTTTTTGCCGTAGGGTCTGGGATGTAGTCCAGGCTGCCTGGGACCTCTTGATCCCCGTGCCTCTGCCTCCAGAGTGCTGGTGTGATAGGTTTGTGCTGCTGTCTTTGCACTTTTGGAAAACTCCTTCTTCTTATTTGTCCTGGCCTTGCCTTCAGGTTCTTCTTCACTGGATAACCATTACCATCCCTGCTAACCTTAGCTAGAGCTAGCCCTGATGTACCCAAGAGTCACATGAATATTAGTCTGTTACTTTTTACATAGTCCAGGACAAGCGGTTCTGTACGAACTCTTGACTTAGGCTCTTTTTCCTGAATGTACCCCTTTTGTGCCTTTGTCTTCCGATATAGTATATATTCAGGCCTTTGATCCCAGTAACCTTACTCACAGGTATGTGTTAAAGAGACCACCTTCTGCTCTAATATATTTTAATATACTAGTGTTTTGTTTGATTTATTAATTGTAGTTTTAAAAGAAGCATACAAAGAACTGCATGTTGTTGGCACAGGATGAGGTCAGTATCTACACTAAGCTACCATATCACAGCCTATTACTGTATTGTGGTTAGTTAATAATTGAGTCATAATTTTGTGAAAGCATGGTGACAGTGCCCTGGGTATACTTTGATAAATATTTGTGGTCCCACTCCTCAGAACTTGCTGACTATTCCAAAAAGTTAGTGTTTTGTCTGTGAATTCGCAACTGACATTCTTCTAATGTGGTTCTACTACATTATTTTTCAATCTGCTAGTTTTTGTGAAACCCTTTCTCTCTTTTCTGTTCATTAAAACAGGAGACTTGTAAGTAGAATTAAACAGGGAAGTATAATAAGCCTTACAGAGGAAAGACCGGCTATGCCCTCAGAGCTCTGTAAAATTTGTATTAAGTTCCTTTATTGGAACAATAATTACAATAACAGCACTGGAACTCAGCCTGCAAGCATCAGACACGCCCATTCATCAATATTCAGTTTACCTTTGCATGGCAATATCACCTCATATTTTTTCTCACACATTTTGAGATTACAGTTTGGTTGGTTACATGTGAGCTACACTGACTCAGCAGGGTAACAAAGGGTAACTGTGAAGAAGTTGATCCCTTTGGGAGGAGTGAACAGATAGACAATAACAGTGAAGGCTCATTCCTCTATCTCCAGGGTCTGTGTAGTGACCCTCCCTTTCCCCTCCCCCAGGGCATCCTTGAGTTCTGGGTACACAGTTGCTATGGACCCCCAGGGAATGTGATATGGCATGATGATGCTTATTGTGGAGAAACAATGGCTGCTTAGTTCTCCCAGTGATTCCAAAATTCTGAATCTCCTATGGAACCATTGCATGGAAAACCATTATAAATATATAGAGTTGGAATCATTTCCACCACCCATCCTTCTTCTGTGTACACATATAATCTTATTCTTTTATTCTACATAGATTTATTTTATCTTCTCAATAAAATGCTAAAAGCCAAGTTTGCTAGCTCATTTCTATAATCCCAACTACTCAGGAAGCTGGGAGGAAAATTCCAAAGTTCAAGGTCACTCTAGGCCAACAGTTCTCAACCTATGGATCACAACCCCTTTGGGGGTCAAATGATCCTTTCACGGGGTCACATATCAAATATCATGCATATCAGATACTTATATTACAATTCATAACAGTAGCAAAATTAGTTATGAAGTAGCAACAGAAATAATTTTATGGTTCGGGGTCTAGACATTCTTAGTGAGACCTTGTCTCAAATAGTAAAGTAATAAAAAACAGCTCTGGATGTAGCTCAGTGGTAGAGCACTTGCATAGCATGTAAAGATTTCTGATTTAAAACCTCATAATGAAAAACAAAGAACAAAAAAAAAAAAGCAAAATCCACCTAGATCTGTTTGTTCGCTTTTCCTCTTGTGTCCAAAGAAAGCCATGATAAGGAAAACACTACCCTAACAGTATACAAGAAGTGCATATGAGACTATTGGAAAGCAGGCTTGTGTGACAATATTCTTTATTAAAACCACACTCATGCAACTTACACACACACACACACACACACACACACACACACACACAGAGAGAGAGAGAGAGAGAGAGAGAGAGAGAGAGAGAGAGAGAGAGAGAGAGAGAGAATTGAGAATTAAGTTGATGCTACATGTAGGCAAGATGTGAGGACTGTTAAACAGACCTAAGCTAAACACTGAAGGATTCATTATCCCTCATATTTCCCAGGTTTACTCTTTGGCAGCTATTATAATTTATCATCTAGTTTATGAGACTTTTTTTCTTCTAAAAATTCTACCTCATTCTTTGGGATAAGACAACTGCAAATTATATTTTATTTCCTTCCCTCTAACATTTAAAGAATTAGTAACTCCTGAAACTTTTTAAAATGTAATTAGCTAATGTAATAAATATTTATTAGTATTTATGTTGTCAAATAGAATACAATAACACATTAGCATGTTAATAAGACATAGGACATGTGTGTCAATATAACTATTTGATATATATTCTAATCTAGTAAGACTGCATGTCACTTGTTAGGTTTTTTTATTTGTTTGTTCATTTTCTTTCTGCTGGATAACTTAAGTATCTCAGAAATCATGAGTTTCAAATCATACACCACCTCAATTTCTTACCATATGTCTTCCTGGGTAGAGTTTATGATCCTGGCTATTTTGTGGAGGGTGATTATTTAATTTCTTCTCTGATGACTTAATAGATGGCACTTATTAAAAGTGGTTTTAAGGAAATGATTCAGCCTAGCCATCCCATTTTACAGTTGGTCATACACCTACATGTTGCAACATACTCCAGATTGTGTACTCACTAATGATTGCTATCACTTGTTAATGATGCCTGCCCTCATTTGATAAGAGATACTTTGTCTTTGTTACATTCTGACATCTTGGCATTCACTTTATGACAAGCTGAGTAAATACTGTGATTTAACTTTAATTTGAGTTCATTAATAAATATATATAACCCTCTATTTCTATTAAATTGTCATTTCATGCCATTTAGCTAAAACGGCAGCTCCTAAAGAACGTCTGAGAGCCTATTCCCATAGTTTGACTTCAAATGATATAGCCGTCAAAGCACAATTTATTTCAAAAATCTACTCAGAATAAATGATTTATTTCTTTGAGCAACTCTCTAAGGAGTTGGTAAAATAAGATTTCACTTCTATTTAAATCAAATTTGCATTGCCATTACCAATTCAAGTTGTAATTTTTCATTTTTGAGTCACTCTAATGCTGTGCTCTGTGACTGCTTTCAGTGGCCTTGATTAAATGTTTAGTGGTGCAACAATGTGCTACTGATACTTTGTTTGCATGTATTGACTTCTCAGTTTGAGATGAGGAGTTCCTAAAACCTTTAAAAATCAGTTACAAATAGACTTTTATGTGGGGTATACTCAATATAGATTGTTGAGAGAATTAGACGTCAACCTTCTAGAACCTTCTAAATTTAAAATGGCTCAGATCCAGGATAGATCCTCCTGATAAAAGGAAGTAGTCAATACTTGGATTCAAACAAACCATGCAGTTGAAGTCTTCTAATTCCCCACTCATGTGCTGTTTTGATTAGCATTATTCTGGAATGTTTTATGTTAGGGGAGATTGAAGTCATATACAACATAGAATGTATATATATATATATGCATACATTTATGTATATGTATACATATGCTTATTTTTTAAATTAAAGCCTTTATTTTCAAAGAATATTCTATTTTTGATAGGCAAACATGCTAAAACTTTTATTAAGAGCAAAGGAGAAAAGGAACTCAAGACAATGCTCTGATTCTTCTCCAGTCCCCAGGATTGCAGATTTTTAGATCTGCCTACGTTTTCTACCCCTTAGAGGGCAATTACAGCCTAAGGAACACCATTAACTCCCTGTTGTAGATGCAGCTCTTTCCAGAACCTCCCTTCACCCTTAGAAATGCACAGTTGTGTCACTCAGCTATCATTGGGACAATAGTATAATCTTAGCAATGTGAGTGAAAGTTCTGATATTTAGAGAAGTAGATGCCAGCATACCTACAGCTTAATTTAATCTTGAATTTTATATGTATGACTTGTGTTTGAGAAAAGGGCTCTCTACAATCCAGTCTGGCATCTTGCCTCAGCCTCCCAGGTGCTGGATTACAGTTACGTGCTATCATGCCTAGCTTAGCTGTGATTCAGACCAGCTGGTTATTTTAGTAACTACTCAGTGGATATAGAAAGTAAATTATATCTGCACAGCCGAACATACTATTTCTAAATAAAAATGGCCACAAGACATCTGCTTTGGCCCTAGATTTGCAGATGAATTTTGTAAATATGTAGTCACACTCCATTGCTCTGGTTGTGAGACTTCACCTTCAGTTTTTAAAAAGAAGCATCACCAAAATGCAAGCGGCACCCGCTGATGAGCAAGCTCCTGCACTGTTGTTTATTGGACACCACCTGAAGTTGTCGTAGCTCCTGTTTCATTGCAGCCACTTCAAGATCTGAAAGAGCTCATGCTAATAGCCATAAATTATGAAATTATTTGAGCCTCAATATTTGAGAAAGAAGAAAAAGAACACACTAATCTTAAGTCCAGTGAATAAACAAGTACAAAGTTCTGCTCTAGAGACAATGAATGACCTTAGAGCTCTCTTTTACTATTTAATCAATAAAGTTACATGTGTATATATATATATCTATATATATACACACACGTATATATATATACACACACATATATATACACACATGTATATATATGTATATACACACACGTGTGTATATATATATATATATATATATATATATATATATACAGATGAGACTGAGAAAGATGGGAGGCAAAGAGACAGAGAGAAAATGCTTTCTTGTAAAATGTTGGAATTTAACAGCTCCTTTTAGTGACTTTTTCTTCTGGTTGTATTTTAGTTCCCTTTCTTCCTACTGATGAGAAAGCAGTGGTCTGGAAGGTAGATACTGCCTGTCTTGATGGCAGAAGTGTCAGAGACCTAACATATAGCTGGTGAGAAGATATGCACAGGATTACAGCTCTATGGCATGGTTCTCTGTAAACACTGGCATCTTTCATTATCACATTCACAGGAACCATATCCACAACCTTTAGAACGATCCATATATAAATTTGCTAAAAGTAACCATGGACAAATCCATATACTTAAGTTGTATGTTAATTATACATACACATGTATGATTATTATTGAAGGTGAATAATCTCTCTGTTTAATATAACTTCTCCTTTGGACTAGAGATATAGCTAAATGGTACAGGACTTAACAAGTATGTATTAAGAACTAACTGGTGGTATGATTGAGCATCCCTTGTGTATATGCCCAAGAGTGGTATCATTAGGTCTTGAGGTAGATTGATTCCCAATTCTCTGAGAAGTCACCATACTGGTTTCCAAAGTGGCTGTACAAGTTTGCACTATTACCAACAGTGGAGGAGTGTTCCCATTGCTTTACATCCTCTTCAACATAAGCTGTCATCAGTGTTTTTGATCTTAGCCATTCTTGCGGGGGGGGGGGGGGGGGAAGGAAGGATGAGAGGGGGATCTGTGGTTGGTTTGTAAAATGAATAAAAAAGTTATTAAATAAATAAATAATTTTTAAAAACTAACTAGGTTTGATCCCAAGTAACAAAGAATAAGCAATAAATTAATTAGTAAATCAAAATAACCTCTCATTTGAAAATCAAACAGTTAGTAAACAAGTGCTAATCTAGGACTCATTCTTCAGCCTACGACTGGGACTCTACATTTTTTGTATAGCAGTGGGCTGCTTAGAGGAAGCCACAAAGTCCATCAAACTTAATGTTACTGATCCCTTCTTGAGCCTTCCAGGAAGTTGGATTTAACTGTCCCACTCATAATGACAATAATTCTTTGGCTTGATCCTCTGATGTTTTAAAAACCTAATGGAATGAAAATGATGCATATGGAGCCAGTTAGCCATTGGCCTCTGAGCCAACTTTGGTACAGAAATATAATGAACTCACATATACATGAATCAGTTTTTCTAGAGAATTAATTTCTCATACACTGTTTATTGCATTTTCCATTTTCAGGGGTTCGTTTGAAGATTCGACAACCAGATTTTACACAGCATGCGTGGTAGAAGCATTTGCCTATCTGCATTCCAAAGGAATCATTTACAGGGACCTCAAGCCAGAAAATCTCATCCTAGATCATCGAGGTTATGCCAAGCTGGTCAGTGTGTTTCATACAATGGCTGTGTCCTGAAGTTCTAAAGTACTCATGTTCATTTGTTAACACAAAATATATTCCACTTCAATGTTATAACGTCTTGAAAGCCGTGTTATTGTCATTGTTTTCAATTACAATGTATTTTAAATTATGCAAAGTTTTATGAAAAATTAAATTGGCTAGGTTTGAATTAATAATACTCCCACAAAGCGTGTGTTCTAACAACTGTTAGAAAATTCCGTTGTTGGCATGTATTCATAGACCTGAAAGCACTTTTACATATTATTCTGTATTTATATCCAGCTTTCTGCCATCCAACTACAATGGAAATTAGTGTTATACAAGACCGTGAACATTTTAGTATTTGGTATTTAAGAATAATGTTCATGAGGAATAAGTTCTGAGGTAATATTATCTAGGTTGTATTAACAGCAATAACACTAACAACTGGCTAAGAGCTACAGTCTAAGAAAAACTCATTTAAAAATGTCCAACTCTCGTGAGCTTTGGATCTGTTGGCACCTGATTCTAGTTATAAACTTTTGGAATTGTTACCCATGCTTGGATTTTAAATATATCTGTATCAGTGGCAGGTAACTATTTCCATCTAAACCAAATCACTTTGTGAAAAAAGGAGGCTTTCTGTATCTGCAGCTCCTCCAGAAAGTTCCACAAAAAGAGGATAGGTCTTGTTTTATCTGCTTGTTTACCAAGAGTAAAGTATTTCTCTCTTGATTCTGTCACTCAACTCCTTCAACGGTAAACCTTCTTGTCATATATTCAATACTAGAGCCGTCTGCTTTATTCTGTCCAGAAGAAAGCAGGTATCGGCTGAGGAAACTTTGATGATGACCCACCTGGATCTCTGCCTCTCTAAAGGGGAAATTCTTTTCTTTATGCCACAACCACTATTGGCCAAAAATAAAGTAGGAAAAGTGAAAAAGTGTTTCTAGAAAGAGCCTTTTCTTTTCGTGGTTTCAATTTTAGCCATGTTCAGGTTTCACTTTCCTCATTGGAACAGAATTTGAATACAGCATCTGTGTTTGCAACATACATGGTTCCTTTTAGAAGACAGGACTGTAATGACTTTTATTTCCTTATTGATATTATCCATATGCTTAGCTAAACACGTATTTTTCTACAACTTGATCATAAATAACTTAAGTGTCTTGCTTTTTCTCTTCATAAGGTTGACTTTGGCTTTGCAAAGAAAATAGGATTTGGAAAGAAAACATGGACTTTTTGTGGGACTCCAGAATATGTAGCACCAGAGATCATCCTGAACAAAGGCCATGACATTTCAGCTGACTACTGGTCACTAGGAATTCTAATGTATGAGCTTCTGACTGGCAGGTATGGACATTTACAGGGAACTGTGAATAACAATAGGCCTCAGACAGCTGTGCACTCCTGCCTTTGCCACTCTGATTAGACAGATCTTAAAGGATAGCTCACTATACCATGGAATGCAACTTCAATTATTTATGCAAGTAATCACATATTCATAAAGCAGGCAGCAAAATAGATCACATGAGTGAAACCAATTCAATACCAACTTTAATCTTGCCATTGCTGTCAAAATGTGTGTGTGTGTGTGTGTGTGTGTGTGTGTGTGTGTGTGTGTGTGTGATAAAAAGATCAAATTTCCTTGGGATTTACTAGACTAGTCATTTAGCTGATCATATAGTACAGGAAATGATAATCACATAAAAAGTTCTATGGTCAGATTTCCTTAGAAGCAAGAGGACTGGCTAACAGCCTTTGTATCGAAATGAAATGTGAGCTATTTGCTCATCAGTTGTATAATATTATAATCAACAGTCATTTGGAATAATAGTGAACCAAAAATGAATGTACCACCGTGATATGTACCAAAGACATTGAGTAACAGGGGGTCATCATGACCTATGGAGTTCAGAAGGCTCCTGTACAATATAAGACTAAGGCTGACTGAATCTTGCAGGAAAAATAGAATGTAGATGTAGAGAGAAAGAGAAAGGGCATCTTAAGCATGGCTTTCCTCAAAGAAATTTTAAAAAATAAGAGTAACAGATGATTCAGAAATCTCACTATTAGGTGTTACCATTGGCAGAATGTTCAGAATAACAACACCAGGATGTATCTAAGGCTAATTTTCCAAATTCGATGTTAAGGAATAGTATATTGATATCAAAGGCACAAAAACATGATGTATGGTGTGACTATGAGAGGATTAGGGATCCAGTTAGGCCCCAGCTTCTTTTCATCATCTTTAATGTTAAAAGATGGCGTATCACTAACCATGTAGTTTAAACTAAGAAAATAATTTAGCCAGGGTAGTACACCAAACAAGTTATTCTTAAAATAAAAACATGATATATAAAGTGTTCACAGAGGCCTTTCTCACAAACACTGATTGGTCAATTCAACAAAAGAATGAAACTGATGAGCATCTCAGCAACAGAGAAACTGGCAAATGGGGTGATGCTGTTTTTAAATTTTAATTAATTAGAATTTAGATTAAATATTTTAAATGTCATTGAAGAGAATGCAAATATCATATTCTTTAACCATTTTAATACCAATATCAGTAAAAATTAACATGGAAGGAAAGCTATAGATACATTTATTTCTCATCATTCAAAATTAATAATCTCAAATATTTTTCATAATTGAAGCATTACATTACAAAAAGTTCCAATATTTTTTCTTTATTTTAGAGCAATATTTTAGGAATTGATATTGTTGTTAAAAAATACATATCAAAGCTTAGCATTTCTTTCTGCTTGATGCAAAATTAAGTTGAACACATATCTGCATTTAAAACAACATATACAATATAATTCTGTCTGTGCTCATATATACAAATAATTTCATGAAATCATGTTCATCAAATGTTGATTATTAGTATTTGGGGGCATTATATAGCTTATTTTCTACTAAATAACATTTTATAGGGTTATGAATATCTTAGTGTAGATTAAGCCAGCATCATCTTCAAACTACACAAAAGGCATCTCTAATAAATTATTTAGTTGTCTAAAATAAACATGAATATAAAAAGCAACAATTAGAAAGTGCTAAATTAATCACAAAAAGACTAAGAATTTGATTCTTCAGTTTTAAAGCAAGATCAAAACTCTTAACTCAAGAGAGTAAAAGGACATCCCATTCTGACATCACATGAAGTACAGACACTAGGAGATCAGACAGAATTGCAGGTGTATCCATCTGAATGGCAGTTAAAGCTGCAATTCCTAGCTAACAACATACTAAAGTAAATAGAAAGACACACACACACAATCAAGGGAAGTACTACCACAGCCTAAAAGTGAAGAATATTCATTAATATTAATGAGCATGGGGTCATAAAATAAAATAATTCTTAAGATTTATTCCCCAAAGAAGTATAAACTCTGTATTTAGAGAGTAATTTCTGAAGAATCTGTCAAGTACATGGTAATCACCCAAGTGCCACCCGTGAGGCAGTGTGGGAAAGAAAGGCAGTAGAGTTCTGGAGACAGCACAATGAAAAGCACGGGGTTGAGAGAGGGTCAAAGGAAGGAGGGACCAGTGCACAAGCTTTGCTAAAAAGTGGCCTGTGAAGCCTTCCATTCCATTGTCATAGCACAGTGCATATCTCATTCCATTGTCATAGCTAATGCAATTCCCCCGCGTAAAAGCTGACAGCTTGTATGTGGCTGTAACAAGTTTCTAATTCTTATTCAGAGAGTAAAAACACCGTCTCTTTCTGTCTCCCTCCTGGCAGCCCACCTTTCTCAGGCCCAGACCCTATGAAAACCTATAACATCATACTGCGGGGGATTGATATGATAGAATTTCCAAAGAAGATTGCAAAAAATGCTGCTAATTTAATTAAAAAACTATGCAGGTAAGGATTTGAAGTGCATCGTTTTAAAAGGATTGTAATGTGAAAATATTCAACTTTTTTCACAGGATCATTATTTCATTTTTTAGGGACAACCCATCAGAAAGGTTAGGAAATTTGAAAAACGGAGTAAAAGACATTCAGAAACACAAGTAAGTGATCTTTTTTTATAATTGAGAAAGTGTGACAAATTTCCCCAGGGTGGAAGTTTTTAGTTATTGGTGAGAACATTCAGAGAGAGTGATAGCCTTTTTAAACTTTTCTATGTGTATCTAGAAATTTACTCATTAATATCCAGCAGTTCATTGACTTGGTTTCTCTCAATTAACACTTAATCAGTATTTATTTGTTGTACCCCTTTGGCACAAAGAAAAAAATATGTATATTTATAATTTTGAGACTTTGTTCACTGTTGCATAAGGAAAACAAAATTGTTCCTTAAATCATCCCCTATGTTTTTAAATTAAAGGCAAAATATAGAGATATATAGATAGATATTTCTAATCATCAGTGGCAGTGGAATGTGGGAGCTAGGGACTCAGTCCTGTATCCCACTTAGAGTAGCTGAAGCTTTTCTTTGGCTATCTCTACTCAGGTAAAAATGGGATTCTTGACTTTGCTGAGGAGAGCACTGTACTTCAGGTCAGGCTAGGAAGAAGCCAAGTTGAAGCACTCAGAAGGAACATACCCAAGTATGGATGTGGGCTTCTGAAAAGTGCCACACTCGGGTGTCTTAAGAATAGCCGTGTGTTCAATTTTGATGGCTGTCAAGTTGTATCTTCAAGGTTGCTAGAAATCTTTTTCTTTTTTTTTTCATTATTTTTGCAAATGAGAATATAAGGTGGCTGTAGAGATATCTGCGATAAGATGGACATCTGAGAAAACTACGAGTTACCAGGGTCACAAAAGGGGGTTAAGACATCTTTTACTATATGTGGGCTTTCTAGCGAGATCCCTAGACAGCAGTAGGCTTACAACTTGGAAAGGAGAAAGGCCATGTACACTCAAGCCTTAAGCAGATTGTTTGCAGTTTTAACAACTCAGTAGAAGAGTAACATTGTGTCTATGCAGGTAATCTTCATAGCAAATGGTTAGTTGGGATGGAGTTCTTGACTCTGATCTAGCAGGAGGCTCTGACCTGACTCCAGTGTGAAGCATTACTTCTCCTTCTCATGTCCTCTCATTTTCTCTTTCTGTCTTGCCTTAGTTTCCCCCTCTGAGACTTTGATTTCTCAATCTTAATGGTGGATAATGTTCAAAGGCCTATATTCTACAATGTCTTTGCTCTGAACAGGGATGCAGACATTGAGCATCCAGATAGCTAAAGTTTCAACCTGTGATACCTAAGGATGAGATAAGAAAGTCTAAGTTTGGACATTGGAGGATCATCATCCCATGAAAATCTATAAGGGACAATATGATGACCTTTGACAACAAACCATATGAATAAGAAAGCATAACATAGATTGTTATATTAAATATTAGCAACAAAAATAACAGTGTCTCTTTATTCATGAGATTTTTGACAGTCATGATGCTAGTAACCGATTAAAACTTAAGTCAGAATCTGACCTAGATTGGACTGCTGACAGGACACAAAGCCTGGCCTATCAGATATATATGCTCCATTCTAATAATGAAGGACACAAGTTCTCCATGTGCTGCTATCAGACTACTGAGGGTCACTGTCTTTATCATCTTTTTTTAAAAATGTAGTCTTTGAGAATTTCATAAATGTACACAATGAAATATGATCATATGATCATATCCACTCTATATTTCCCCCTCCAGCTAGCTCCTCATGGATACCTTTTGGATTTCAAAGTAAGAGCCCTACTGATAGTTCTATACTGAGAATGTGGCAAAACATAAAAGAACAATTCCAAGAAGGACTCCAGTGTAGAATAAATTACAAAGAAAACAGTGTGAGGTTGCAACCATTGAGTATATATGCCGACTGTGCCTAAAAAAATAATGACACAAAGCCAGACGTGTAATTTGTAAGGGAAACTTATCTTTGCATTTAGGAAGTTATGATATCAAGATGTCTCATTTATTTATTTATTACTTCTTGTTTGAAGAGAATTTTTAGACCTTCACAGAATTTACAGGTTTAAGTGGCATGTTCTCAGGATGTCACTGAGGCCAAGGAGTCCCAGGAGGGTCAATTTTATTGTAGGATGTATAATATTTTGAGTTCTCTGAGTCTGTGTGATTAGATCTCTATCCACCCTGAGATGCTGTCAGCACACACAGGTGTGTGTGTGTGATACTTATATTCTTGACAGGGAAACATTTGAGTAGGATCTCATTGTCAATCTCTTTCTCAGAATGTTCCAACCCTTTGTAATGAGTTAAGGAAAGGCTCTTAGTTCTGTCTTCTTGGTAATTATGGAGACAAAACAGATGGGACACTGTGACTATGTGGATTGTAGACTTTATGCTCCTTTAACCCCAAAGACATAAATGACTAGAACAGTTAATGCCTTTCTTCCCAGGGGGCATGAGTCATGAAGTCCCTGAATACTTTTCTTAACTGTTTGAAACAAGAGTTTTATGCTGCTCTGAGTTCACCAGTCATTTTCAGTCAGTCTGTGGCTTGTGCCTTCTCTGCTTTAGTATAAGGTGGACTTACATTTGGTTCTGTAATAGGTGTATTAGAGCCGTTTCTGTTAATCACCTAGCAACATTGCCACAGCTGCTACAGCTTGTGAGCATCTTAGCCATTCATACACTAGAGACCAGCTGGGGAAAGTCCCCTAGCTTTTACGTGAGGAATCATAATGCTATGTCTTATTCTGTTGCATAAAAGACACAAGGCTTTTCTAAATGAAAAATTCCCAGTGCTGGAGCTAATAAGAACTCCTGTGGCGTAGGGCCATCCTTATCAATACCACACAAGTCTACTTAGAAAGTGGTTCTAAGTTGCTGATTAAGGCAAAGAACAAAGCCCCAATAATGAAAAGAAAGTTGACATTTTTAACCTGTCCAGAATGTTCTGGGACACCTCAATACTGACTGCAGGCTTTTGCTAAAAAAAAACTTGGGCAGCTTCACTCTTTCAAGACATCCATCATCAGAGCTGAAAGCCTATGGTTCCCTTAGGAGGGTAGGGCTAGTTTGGGCTGGTATCTGTGGTCTTTTAACACTTGGAGAGCATCAATCCAGGCCCTTCTGGCTTTGGAAGTCTCCACTGAAAAAGCCAGTGTTATTCTGATGGGTTTGCCTTTAGAAATGACGTGTTCTTTCTGTGTGATGCTTTCAGTTCCCTTTCTTTGTCCTGATGGCCAAAACATTTAGTGCTTTGATTATTATGTGATGTGGAGAGTTTCTTTTCTGGTCCTGCCTATTTGGTGCTCTTCATGCCTCCTGCCCTTTAGTGGGCATCTCTTTCCTTAGATTTGGGAATTTTCTTTTGTAGTTTCATTGAAAATCTATTTTTTGCCTTTGACCTGGCTTTCTTCATCTATACCTATAATTTGTATGTTTGTTCTTTTTATAGTGTATCAGATATCCTGAATGTTTTGTTCAGTTTGTGTGTGTGTGTGTTTAGATTTACCACTTTCTTTGTCTGAGTGATCTATTTCTTCTGTCTTCTCTTCAAGACCTGATCTTGTTGGGAGGTGGTGGTATACACCTTTGATTCCAGCACTAGTGAGGCAGAGGCAAGTGGATCTCTGTGAGTTCAAGGCCAGACTGGTCTACAGGTGGAGTTCCAGGACAGCTAAGGCTACACAGAGAATCCCTGTCTGGGGAGAAAAAATTTAAAGACTTGATATTATCTCTTCCACTTGATCCAGTCAACTGCCAAGACTTTCCCAAAATCTTTTTGTTTAACTTCCTATTTCATTTAGAGTTTTATATCATCTTAGCTTTTCTTCAAAGAATCTATCTCTTTTTTATTTAATTTTCATATCTTGAATTGTTTTCATCACTTTGTTCAACTGTTTGTATTTTCGTGCTCCTCATTTAGGCATTTGTTCATATCTTCTCTGAGTTTTTGAATGTATTTATGATGGCTGTTTTGAAATTTTTTGTCTTGTATATTAGCTAGGTTGCTTTTCTCACAGAGCAGTACAATGGGGGATGACTTCTGGAAAAGACATACAGTCTTGGTTATTCATATTATTTGTGGGTTTTTTCCCAGTGGTACCCAGGCATCTGGAGTTAGCTATTTGGCAGTTTTGGATGTGGCTATCTCATCTCACCTTTGTGGAGTGGTATTTGGATCTCAGTCTGCTGTTACCCCAACTTGCCAGATTATGGACCAGCTAAATGGTTCTTGGTGTTCAGTCTTGGGGTCACTCTGTGGTGTGTGAATGGGGTTTCAGAAGTAGTCTCAGCTCAGCAAGTAAGAATACAACTTCTGGGTCTATGAGTAAACCTTCTGTGGACTCAGAAGAATCTCTTTGCCAGTCTTCAGCTGTGGAGACCTCATCAGGTTCTGTAGGTGCTACTTGGGTTGCAGGAGCTGGGGTCACAGTGAGAGTAGACAGTGCAATGTAGGGGTGGGATAGATAACAACACACCATTCTCAGGGTGATGTGGAAACTAGACCAGGTATCCTTGTCTGGAGTCAGGGGCACAAGACATTATGATCCCAGGGTGTCTTGGTAGGTGAGATGACAGACTGTCTTTGGGAGTTTCTACCTGTAGTTCTGAGTTAAACTCCATACTGTGCTAGGGGAGGATGGTAGGTATGATGGTTGGGCAATAAGCAGGTAGTTGTGGGGAATGGGTCTAGAGGACCTACGTGAAGTTCATATCCAACTATGCACTGTGTGGTAGCAGCGTGGTGGGTATGGTAGCTAATATGCACATAGGTGTGAAAATGCTCTACGGGACTTAGAGGAGTTCTAGGAGTAGAGTCAGATTGGATGCATTGGGCATGGTGACTGGTAGGCAGGTGGGTGAAATAGGATTGAAGGATATACCAAAAGTTCCTGGTTGGATTTGATATGATGCCAGGATGCAGTGGTGGGTAAGGTGACTGACAGGCAGGCACGCAGGCAGAATGGGTCTGGGGGAACCTACGTGGAGTTAGGGTTGTATTCCACTTGGTGAAGTGTATAAAGGGGCTGATAGGCAGGAGTATAGGCAGAAGAGGTCTGAGGAGACCTGCCTATTGTCCCTGCCAGGGTTAAGTAGTAGGTAGGGTGGCTGACAGGCAGGTCAATGGGAGGAGTCTTGGTGATCTACCTGGAGTTCGAATTCAGACTCCACTCAGGGAACTGGGTAGGGTAACTGATAGGCAGGCAGGTGGATGGAATGGGCCTAGGGATCCTGGAGTTCTGGGTTCTACTCCAAGCAGTGTCGGGTGATGTGGCAGGTAGAGTGGCTGATAGTTGAGTGGGCACAGAGGACCTGAGGGACCTCCCTGGTGTTCTGCATCAGACCCTACATGGTGCTGGGTGACATCTGACCTCGTAGGTGAGACAGCTGATAGTCATGAAGGCTGAATGGACATAGAGTTCCTCCTGAGAGTTCCATGTTGGACTCTATGTGGCACCAGGGCAGCATGGAGGTAGAGTCGCTGATAGACTCCAGGTAGTAGAATGACCCTAGGGTCCTAACTGAAGTTCCAGGTCAGACTCCATGCAATGTTGATGGTGGCAGGGCTGCAATGGGTAGGCATGGAAGGCAGAATTGGTCTGGGGAACATACCTGGGAGCTGTTCATCAGATTTCATATGGTTTGGAAGTATTGTGTTGCGTCAGGGGTGACTTCCAGGCAGTGGCTAAGGCAGAATGGGTCTGGGGGACTTCCCTGGAGTTCCAGGTTGTACTCCATGTTGTTTGGGGAGGTGGAGGGTAGGGGGGCAGTATCACTCACAGGTGGGCAGATGGGATTAATGGGTCTCTGGGACCGTCCTGGAGTTCTTGGTTGTACACCACATTGCACCTGTGCAGAGTAGTGGGTAAAGTGACTGATAAATAGGCATAGGGACAGAATGTATCTAAGGGAACTGCCTAGAGTTCTGAGTCAGATTATATATGGTAGCAGCATAGTAGATAGGGTAGTTAATAGGCTCACAGGCATTATAACAGATACAGGGACCTACTTGGAGTCCTGGGTCAGACTTCATGCTGTATGGTAGTTGCACAGTAGTTAAAGTGGCTGATAAGCAGGTTGAAGGCCTCATGGGGACTTTGTAGTTTTGCGAGCTGTTTGATCATACTGTGAACCTGGAGATTGCATTATTTACTGGAAAAACCTGTTTCTAGTTGTGGTGTGGTTCAGCATTAGCATACACCTTTAATCCAAGAGATTTCTGCTTGAATGTTTAAACAGGATTAAAGAAAGTCAACCATAGGTCAAAAGATGGAGCAAGCAACCAGTTGACAAGAAGTGAACATAGGATTATTAAGAAAAAAAGCAAAAGAGAGTAAGAGGGAGTCAGGAGGACGGAGAGAGAGACAAACAGGAAGTAGAAGGGAGGGACATTCAGTTTGAGGTGTTTGTTTGTTTGTTTGAGAAGGTGGAGGAAAAGAGTTTTTCTAGAATGTCAACTGAGGAGGAAGGTCAGCTGAATACTTTCTCTGCCTCTCTGAGCTAGCAGGCTATCACCCCAGCATCTGACTATAGAGTCTTAATCAGTAAAATCGAATGGTTGAGATTTTGATAAAAACAACATTGGAGAGTTCCCTGTCAGATTCCACAGTTGGGTTCAGGCTGAGTGGCAGGTAGGGTGATTGATTAAGTAGACCAACAGAGTGAGTACATTCCCAGGAAGGACTCTCCGTGGTTCTAGGTGATATATGGGGTAAGGTGGCAACAGTAAGGCGGATGGCTAAAATGGGTCTGGAGGACCTAGTTGTAGTTGAGTTAGATTCCACATGGTTCCAGGCTTTGAATGGGTAGAGTAACTGATAGGCGGGCTGGAATTTAGACACATCTTTTTCTATCAGTGAGGTCCCTAGAAAACTGTAGGCTTGTAGAAAGGGAAGGAGAAAGGCTATAGACAATAGGGCTTTGAGTATGACTAATTGCTACTTTAACATTCTTATTTGCAACTCTCAAAGGAATCTTGTCCCTATGCAGGTGACCTTCATCATTTCATTGACTTTTTTTTTTTTTGTCCTGCCAGTCATGTTTGGTTCTATCCTAGGTCTCCAGGCTGTCCAGGCTCTGGGTCTTGGCCCTCCAGGCAGTGTCAGGTTTGGGCTCCTTCTCATGGCATGGGTCTCAAGCTGGACCAGTCATTAGCTGGCTAATTGCAAAATTTCTGTATCACCTTTACCCCAGCACATCTTTTTTTTAATTAATTTTATTTAATTAACATTTTTTCATTTATTTTTACATACCAACCACAGTTTCCTCCTCTTCTCCCATTCCCTCCCCCACTCTCCTTTACTCCCTCCCCATCCAATCCTCCTCCTTCTCCATTCAAAAAAGGACAGGTTTCCCATGGGCTTGAACATAGCATGGCACATCAAGTTGAGGCAGGACTGAGCTCCTCCCCATGCATCAAGGCTGGGCAAGGTAATCCAGCGTGGAGAACAGGTTCCCAAAAACCAACTAAATGCTAGGGACAGATCCTGATCTCACTGCTAGAAGCCTTACAACCAGACCAAGCTACACAACTGTCACACACATGCAGAGGGCCTAGGTCGGTCCATGCTGGCTCCCTAACTGTTGGTCCAGAGTCCATGTACTCCCATGAACTCAGGTCAGCTGTCCCTGTGAACCCCAGCATATCTTGTAGACAGGGAAAATTGTAGGTCAAAAGTCAGGTGGCTGAGATAGGGTCTCAGTCCTTCCACTGGAAGCCTTACCTGGTTACAGGCAATTCCTTTTGGTAACTCCTGTAAGTTAGTCACAATCTGCCTTATCAGATTACAACCCTATCCAAGGCACCTATGAAGCCACCCTATACTCTGATTTACCAAAAAAAAGGGGATGAGAGAACTTTTTTTTTTTTTAGGTAACTTTTGAGGTATGATTTGAGCCACAAAAATCATATATATGGCCATTTCTAACATGCACAGCCTACCATCTCTTGAGAAGCTCAGTGCTCGCTTGGTTGAGTCTTATTCTTTGCAAGTGTTTCTCTTTCTAGCAACCCCCATGCTGAAATCTGTGTCAAAATACTTTCCTAACCAATTTTAACTCTGCCTCATACTGGCTCATCCTGAAATTATTTTCTGCAGTAAAGTCAAGATTCCCATTTTCACCTGAGTAGAGATCTCTGAAAGACTACTTTAGGCTGTAACAGGGATGGTGTAGAATGGGTCTTTGATCTTCCACCCCCACTGTAAGTAGCATATTGATTCTCTGGCGAAGATGGAAAGTGTTTGTGATGCGTAGAGCAAAGCATACTGTGACATTTGTTAAATTATGATAGTGCAAGAACTTAGACATACAGACAAAATTGAAATTACAAAAACAAAGTTGCATGATAAATTGGTATGTGAATTTGACAATTAAACTTAAGTATAAATATTTTAAAATTTACACTTAAGTGTAAAATTTTTAGATACAATTATTTTTAAGTATTTTAATAATTTAATAAAAATATTTTTAAAATATTTTAATAGTTTTTTGCATTTTATAAAATAAGCTCATTAAAAACATTCTGAGCCAGATGTGGTAGCACACATCTGTAATACCAACACTTGGGAACTGGAGGCAGGAGGATCAGTAGTTCAAAGTCATCATCACCTACATGGTAAGTTTAAGGTCATCCTAGACTCCATGAGACCCTTCTGTCTATCAGGTATATCAAATACATTGTAGTGATAATATGTAACAGAGATGCAATGTCTTAATTGTCTTTATTTTTGTTTCTTAGATGGTTTGAGGGGTTTAATTGGGAAGGCTTAAGAAAAGGCACCTTGACACCTCCCATAATTCCAAGTGTAAGTAGACTTTTTAGCTTATAAATGGTACATACTTGACAGTATTTTTCAGTCAACAAAGACTTGTTATTTTTAGAGTTTTATGATCATATTATGAAATCTATGAAACACCATCTTAAAATGATGGCATATTCTAAAATCCAAACATAATACCAACAAATCTAGGGATGGTTATTATATGTGTGATTTACCTTTATCTTTTTAAATTCTTCATTGGAATTCAAATTAACTTTATCCATAAATACAATGGATATTTTGTTATAGTACATGTTAAAAATGTATGTTTGTAGCTAAAAGAATATACAGAATTCACAGCAACTGTTTTCAGTGTTGTTTCATTCACATATCCATACCTACCCCAGCATGACCTGGAAGCCATATGTTCTTTCTTCCTTCTATTAATATCTGAAAGGAGGCTCTCTTTTCCTAATACAGTTGATTTCAGGCATGGGAGGTGGGGGCATGCTGTCAAATAGCTAGTTCGCTACACAGACTGTGTACACCATATTAACCTAAAATAGACTTCAACTGAATGACGTGCACTGCCCCTGTTTAATACAGCATGCTGCATTTTATCAAAAGTGGAAGGGACAGATTTATGGTCCTATGAATTTTGTTTATGTGCTTCAGCTCTCTAGGATTAACTCAAGAGTTTTTGTGTATAGAAATTTTCCTTTCTTCTAAGATTTATTTCTCTGTTGATTGTTTTGTTTTTAATTCAGGAAACAAAATAAAAATACTACACCCATGTTTCACATCATTGATTCCAATTACATTCATAAAGGTAGAGTGAGAAGCTAGAAGGTCCAAATATTTGATGTAAATTTTTCTCACCTAAATTTATCAGGGATGACTTTTATACAGTAGGGATAGTTACAAGGGTTTTGCTTGATGCCCTGAAGACCAGACTTCAGCCAGCAAATATGGAAGAATTTTGCTCAAGTTTAGAACAAATCTCTAAACTTCCATTATACTTATAGTAAACATATTTCTTACAATAATTTCATTATACTTTTTAAAAATAAACATATGAAATCCATACCATGGCCTTCCGGGCCTATGTCCTGGCTTCTGCCTCCTTCTCTGGTTTTACCCCATTCCACTCTCCTCTCTTGTGTAGCAGTCAGGTTGGCCAGTTCCCAGAACCCTCTTAGGACCTTGGTGTGTGCACTACCCTCTTTATTGAACAATTCTTAAGTTAAAATAATACTTTTGCAAAGTGATTTTTCTGTGATCACTCACATTTCCCCGACACCTTGTAATTTTCTTCATAGTGCTATGATTTTATCATTCTTTATAGATTTCTGAGATTATTTGTTTTAACTTTCACAATTTGTTACCACAGTATAAATTCCCCTGAGTATAAGAAGCATGCCTGTTTCCATTCCCCAGAGTTACCCCAAATTTTCATCCCATACTACATGTTCAAAAAATGTCATTGAATGAAGAATGATAAAAATGACTTTAAAATTCAAGCCCATTGTCAGGTGTGGTGGCACACATCTTTAATCCTAGCAACCACACCATTATCCCAATACTCACCAGAAGACAGAAGCAGGTAGATCTCTGGGAGTTCAAGGCCAGACTGGTCTACATATTGAGTTCCAGGTCAGCAAAGGCTGCCCAATAAGGCCCTGTCTCAAAACAACAACAACAACAACACAATTCTGGCCCAACAGAGAAAGAAAATGTATAGGTTTGCATGATAAAATGCCACCCTTCCATAAACAGATTGAAATCCTGTCACTTGTAACAACATGGATGCGACTGATGATCACTTTCATACACTGAGTAATTCAGACACAGAAAGATAAAGGGAGTATACAGTCAGCCCCATGTGCAATCTAAAAGCAAGTTGCTCTTACAAAAATTGAGGTTAGAATTTTGCTTACCAGAGGCTGGAGAAAATAAGGATGGCAAAGGAATGGAGAAAGAGTAATTGATCTACAGCCACCAAGTTAGACAGGCTCAGAAAGCAGTGCTATATAATTGTACTGGAGCAGGGTGATAAGAGATAATAATAATGAGGAACTTTACATTTCAGAAACTAGAAGAAAGGATTTTCAAAGTCTTTCATAAGGAAAAAATGTTCAGGAGACATGTATTTAATCTGATCTAAATATTATTGAATGCATGCATGGATCATGTTATCCATCAGTATATACAGATTTTGTTTTTATACATCTGTTTAAAAACAAGTGAAGAATTATTCCTTTTAATAATGGAAAGTAAAATCTCTGGCTCACAGTTCTACCAAAAATATACCAAAAGCCCTTTGTTCCTTCTCTCACGTTGCAGGTTGCGTCACCCACAGACACAAGCAATTTCGACAGTTTCCCTGAGGACAGCGATGAGCCACCGCCTGACGACAACTCAGGCTGGGACATAGACTTCTAATGTATTTCTCTTACCTGCTTCTGCCTTGCTGAAGACAGCTTTTTCTGAGACACAGCTGCCAGCAAACCTGAGGGAAAGAGAGAAGATTAGTGCTCGGGGTCACCATGATGCCTTTGATCGATGCTGCTCCAGTAACTACGGTGGCATTAGGACTTATTGCTTAGATTATGATAGTGCTCTTTACATGTTTTATGTTGGAACCTAAAATAGCAGTTGACATGGTGGTCCTGAAGCAAAGCCTTTCACCAGTAAAGTGATGTTTTCTATTGTTGCAATGACCTTGCTTTGCTCTGATTATGTTTTGAAAGAGTGTAGGAAATACTTCAATCTAGTAGAAGAGGCTGTATCTTGCTAGAATTACCGAGAAGAATAGAGAATAATATATTCGGTACGATAGATGACTGTGGTACAAAACCTGGGCTATTCCTTTTCATCAGGGAAGGGTGTGGAGCTTCTGACTTCAAGCCAGTATGTTTATCGTACAAAGAGGAGCACACATCTGTGGGTCACAGACTTCATGTCAAACCAGTGCTAGAAGTTTCTGGATTTTTTTCCTAGCTGATGACAAGACTGAATGTTACCTTTTCTTTCTGATGGTTTCTAAAATTTGGTCTGACAAAAAAGCACAACTGCTATGGTTTCTGTACAAGCCTCCCATGGCAGGTACGTATGCGTATTTGGAGGATTGAAAATGTGCATGATAATTGAGAAATTGGCATGACAAAGTGGAGG
>CABHPP010142561.1:29203-45724 GCA_902168425.1 Peromyscus attwateri | reverse complement strand
AGAAAAAGAATTCACAACACCATTTCATATCTTTAAAAAATATATATATTGTGCTTAAAGATGGTCCTGGAAATGACTAGCAGCCAATTGGTTTTATTTATTACTTAACACCCTCAAACCGAGGCTTAAACTCTTCCCTTTTATAAGAACAAACCCTTGGGGCACGGGTGGGATAGGGTGGGGAGGAATGAAGACCCATCCAAAAAAATAAACATGAAAAGGTGCTATGTCTATCTTTCATCTGTAATGTCAGTGTCTGAACGGACGACACAGATCCTAATCATCATGTCTAGCCAGAGACTCAAGCATTTTCACTAACCTTATTAAAAACAAACTCCTGTCAGACGTCACAACACAGTCCAGGGCTCAGAGAGAAAGGATATTAAAAATGTATTTCAACTGGTCACTTGTCTTAGACCTGAACCAAAACAATATATATGCAGTCTGAAAGCACAAAGTCAGTGGTGTTAAGAGTTACTACTAAGGAGCTTTGTTTATTGAGGTCAGGGAGGAAGACACAGAGTTGAGACCCTTTCCCTCAGTAAGTTTATCAAAGTTAGAAGGCGTTAGAGAGGAGCACAGGAGACTTGATTTCTCAAGACTGCATTTTGTCTGATAGAGCAGAGGTGTTGCAGCCTTAGAAATTTCACATGAGCTAGAGAAGACAAGATCTGAAAATGTCAAGCTGTCTTTTTCACATGAGGAAAAGGATCATCAAATTAAAGTGTGTTGTTGGCAGGCCAGTTGACCTCTATTATTAAATGGCAGAATTCTCCAGAAGCTTTCTTTAGGTAGCATTTTACTTATGTAGGTAAATGTACAACCGTCCAAGACAGCATCCTGATTCGGAAGTTGTGTTAATAGAGATTTGCTATTTTTCCAATAGAGTTTTTTTTTTAATGTAGAAATTCTTATAAAAATGTTTCCATTAGGTCATCACAGCCTACCCAATAAATCACATGAGGTTTTTTTTGAAATTTCATACTCAAAATTACTTTCAAATGTGCTATCCTATCAAAATATAATACTCTTAAAATATTTGAAGTCTAAAACTACTGAAAGTATGTTTAATTGGGGTAAAGTTCAATTAAAACTTTGATCCTGATATTATTATTACTGTATGATTGGAATCTTCTCTTTCATAAGCAGTTTCTCAAGATTAGTAGATTACCCGAGAGATCTGTGGATTTCAACAGACTAAATAATATAAAAATTAAATGCATCAAGCTAAAATTCAGTGATTTCTGGAGGTTTATTTATCTTTTAACTGATTTCTAAAAAGCATATAATCCCAACATTATAATCAGTGTTTGATATTTTCTGTTGCAAGGTAGTGTGGTTTAGGTATGCCAAAGGCTTGCTAGGATGTTACATTTGCCTTGTTATTAGCAAAGGGAATTGTCTCTCTAACCTTTCAAATATCCACAAATCCCCAGGAATTTGCACGGACCATGTATTTGGGGACTTTGGTTCCAGGCTAAGACAGCTCATGTGGATATATGGGTTCTATGAAGAAGAAAGGAGTTGTTTTCAGCACAATGTGACTGTGGGCTGTTTTCCACTTGTGATACATCTTTGTTCATTTCATCCACGGCATTGATTAGAATGTCCAATACAATCCCAAGAGATAAAGGTGAACTCTATCTTCCAAGAGTTGCTAACAGAAAACATTTGTCAGATTTTCAACACTGAATTTTAAGGATTTAAATCTTGTCTTAATGAAGACACTAGGGCTATAATTCATGGTCAGCTTGATAAACCACATCTTACTTTCTGGACTTTTCCATGCCCCCTTATTTTTGTTCTTTATTTTCTTGCACTAAAGACCATCTGGATAAACTAGAATAGTGCCAACTTGTTTGATTTGCTAACTGACTTTCTTGTTGATACTCCTGTGTATGGGAAATAGGGCTGTCTGTGTGTCTTAAATCACAGAAAAACAGCAAACTGCCAAGGAGAGGACATCACAATATTTAATTAGACTGAACACATTAGAGAAAATGAGTTTTGGAAAAGTGTTATAGTTGATTTTTATACTTATAAGCTTCTTTATTATTTGGATATGAATCAGATCCATGTAGCATTTAAAACAAATTTATTTTTATTATAATCCTCACACGTCAGAGGTTTTTTTTTTTCTTAAAATTAGGGAACATACATGTGAATTACACATGTAGAATAATATTTAAACTATTGAATCTTTCTCACTTTATTTCCAAATGATAGACCTGATGGTGATCCTAAAGAAGTCAGCTACCATATTGAACACAAGGGTATTAAGCCCGACTTTATACAGTAGAGGTTTCTGTGCATTTTCCACACATTTTCTTTCACAGTAGGACCACAACAAATATTTATGTAAATAGATATTTTGGGGTGATATTTTGTGGTACATATAACTTTTTTTAGTGTTTCACAGCATTATGATTTCATTTTCTTTGTATTAAATAATGTTTTTAGGTCCAAGTAGACTTGAATGAGCGTCATAATTGTTAGTATTATTGAAACTTATGTCAACAGTACTGTCACTCATCTGTCCCATAGTTTAGAACATGACCTGGCTATCTGGCGTTGTTGCAAGTGCCTTAAACTCATGGCATCTTATTAAGAAAACAAATTTGGTGTTATGCTGCATGACAAAGACAAACACACCTCAAAATGTTGTCCTTTCTTAGCTTGCTGCGTTTTACAGTTCTTTCTGCTAACGATTTATAAGCCTTTATTATATAATATTGATGAATTACAGAAATGATGAAGTTGTTATCTTATTTCTGTTAAATGTACCAGAGCTGTGTGTCTGTTCATGAGATACAGCGTCATTTCTGTGAAATGTATAAATGTATGTGCAGGTCAAATTACTATATGACATACTATCAGTCTGTATACAGGTATTCCTGTTTTGCTCAGCTGTGCAGACTCAGTAAATTAAAAAAAAAAAGTAGTGCAGTCAAATCCTAATGTATCTCATTTTATAGACTCCATTAACAATGGTCCAACCCAAAAGAAATATTGAAATGACTGCTCACCACACCTCGTTCTGAAACCAATGATGAAAATGTACCTTGGTGCACCCCTCAACAAAACAGGATGCTTTCTCTGAGTTCTTGTATATGCAAATCATGTATGAGGCAAGTTTTTGGGAGACCTTGAAAGGGAAATGTTGGAAGTATGTTGTTAGCCCTCCTCCTTTTCTGCCCCTGCATCAACAGACAGAGCTCTGGGACCTTGGCCATGACACAGAGGTTTGGGCTTTCTAAGTAAAGGGACATTTCTTTAAGCGTCATCTATCAAGTTTATTTCAACGTATGATGTTTTTACAACTGGTCAGTTCTTTTGTATTCTTACAGCTATGGTTATTTGATTGTCCTCTTACAATTTGTGCTACATGAAAGAGTCTTTTGTTAGAATGCAACAAACTGTCATCTAATGGTCATTGGCCACTTGCACTCTTTTGATGTAGATTAAAAACTTTTTCATAACTTAACCTGCTTTGATTTGCTCTGTATTTTCCCTGCAGCTGTAATTGCAGAGTGCCTGTTGGATACTTTATAGAGTTGAAATAAAAAAATAATTACTTTTGAACTTATTTGTGTTTAATTCCAGATGAGTCAAATAATAGAATTAACATAGGACCACACTGCACTTGAGATGCCAATTAGTCTCTATTAATAATGTACAAAACACCTGCAACCCAAGCATCTTTCATGAAATAGTGTAGTAGAAAAGTAACTCAATGATTCATCTTTAAAAATTCAATGAGAATAATATCAGGTGATACAGTGTGAAGAGTGAAACAAGATTTCCACATCATATAAGAACCATTTGACATGTAAAGCATCCCTGAGTCTTTGCTTCCTGGATTCTTCCACTAAGCTTCATATAATAATAATAATAATAATAATAATAATAATAATAATAATAATGATAATAGATTTTTGAGGACAACATGAATGTGAAACTCACTTGTCTGAAATGAGTGCCTCCCTTTGCTCCTCACTGCAGGAAGTGACTAACCCGCTAAAGCTAGTGTATGGATTCCCTCAAATCAACTACTTTTGTCCCACTCACATACATTGCTAATGACAGTTCCTGAAAAACCCTTAATGAACACTAGCTATCAAACCCAGTTACTTTCTCAGTCACACAGTGAAAAAATCTGAAGGAAATGCCATTTTTAGTACAGTAACCCAATAATTTCTTCTGAAACTAGAAAAGTAAAATGAATTTTTATTATCCACCCAGTTTTCCTACTGTAGTTCTAAGAATGGTCTTACTTGATCCTTAAAAGAAATTCCTTTTTTATTATTCATCATTTTAGGAATAGTGTGCTGTGACACTCATGCTTATGAATGAGGTAATGAAGGGCTAGAGATGGCGGCTCCTCCCTACACACACACACACACACACACACACACACACACACACACACACCATCATCACAGTACATGTAAAGTTCAGTAGAGTTAAGTCACCACACAGTTATTCTTAGGATCCAGTTAGAGTCAATAAGTCAGTAGATTAGAGAAGATCATCTAATATTTACAGCTCTCCCCTTAGATTTTTTCCAGCCTTAAATGTGCCTGTACTAGATGAATCACTTTTCTTATTACTGTGAACAGCACCTGAGAGAGACAAAGTCTCCAATCTTTAAACCTCGGCGCCTCCGTTGAAAGGAGAGGCTTGGTTCAGCAGAACAGTCCTCATCAGGACAGCCAGGAAGCAAAGAGAAGAGAACACCTGTAGGGGCCAGAGTGAAATATAGCCCCTAATGACATGCTCCAACAAGATCTCACATCACAACTTTTACCACCTCTTCAATTACTCCATCATAGTTTGAATCTGAAGAGGTCTTTAATTCAGTCTTTAGATCAGAGCCCTCAGAGTGGAACAGTACCTGGAAAAGCCTTCATAAACCCATAAATATCCTTTACTAATCTCTTAGGTTCCTCTCAATCAAATCAAACTGAAAAGGTGTAACTGCCATATGTACATAATATAGGACAGCCACCACACAAAAATTATTTTTTCTGAGTCCTATCTAAAGTTGTTTTTCCTGCATTCTGTAACTTCTCCTTTTCAAGATATAAGCTCTACACAGCAGTGGTTCTCTCTGACGGCTCTATTTTTCAGCCCAAATCAATCTATGGAGCAAATGATGCATTCATCCACATACCCGTTAGCAAAGTCAAACCATTCGAGCTTCGATCAAAGGAGGAGAGAAGAGATAGAAGGGAGAGGAGGGGGAGAGAGTTAAGTAGAGTTCCCATAGAGCCCTGGAAAACCGAGAAGAATTCCAACCAGACAGTAGGTGGTTGTCCCCAAATCAGTCATACCACTAGCGCACCAATGGGTGCATCTTGCCTGGTACATTGATACTGTAGCACACCATGTCCACAGCTAAATGTTACTATGGATCCCTTTTCTCTCCCTGCAGGCTGACTAGTGCCTTCCAACACTGTGAACACTACTCTGTGAAGAGGACTTTTCTAACCCTAGCCTCTAGATTGCTAATTCTGATGCAACTAGAGAAGCTTGAGTATAATCTACTCCACATGTGGGAACAATGTTTGGTATACATATGTTCTTTGAAGAATCTATTGTGTATGAATTATTAATGAACTTAAAAAATTATTGAAATAATACTGAGGTTCTTTCCGTGTATGTGCATATTTATAGGTACATTTCTTGGAAATGCTTATTTCTTGGAAGAAACATTTTATTCGAAAAATCCAAAGAGGGGAAAAAATTGCCAAGGAGTAAAAGTTGTTATATTTGGGGAAAATAATAGGGAGTCTTGTGAAGTGGTGGTAAGTTAATTTCTTAATTTAAGTGGTGGCATATGTTCATTCACTTTGTGAAAACTCATACACTTAGATATAATACATAGGTTTAAAGATTAGAGATAGACCTCTATCAAATAAAATCCATAATACGCCAAAATTTGTGAGTTTTATAGTACCTCTTGGTCTGCATAAATGCAATATAGAAATACTGCTTTGATGTATTTTTGTGTGTAAAATTAATCATATTTAAAATAGCTTCTATTTAACAAATGTTGTGAAAAAAACTTCCTCTAGCTTTATCTGCTTCCAATTTGTTTTCCTTATTGAAAGCATATTTTTAAAAATGTTAATAATTTTGTAATTCCCAGCTATCTCTAAAAATTGCCCTAATGACAGAGTCCAATCAATTCCTTATAGAAGTCAGCCTCCCACAACCCAGGCCCTTTAGATTAGTTATAGGTCTTGGATCCCTGCTTAGCTTTCAGCCATTCACAACCACTGGCAGTCTGTGCAGAACTTTTCAGTCCTCTTTTGTCACTTCACTGTTTAATGGCCAATTTAATCTGTACAGATCTGGGAACTACCTTCAGAAGGATCTCTCTGGCAAGTTTATGTTCTCATTGTTAATAAGCCCTCATGCAAATTTGGAACATTAAGATAATGTTTTTTTTCCTTAAAATAATGCATGAGGATTCTTTTTAAAAAAAAACAAGTAAAAAGGTTATTTTAAAATAGCCATAGGTAGGGAAACATGACAGAGATTCTACCATTATGAAAATATTGTAAAATTTCCTGGATGGTCACTGGGATTAACGGACTCCTTGGAGGTAAGGACAAAATAGATTTGTCCTGCATTGTTTCAGTTTTATACATAAAGAAATGAGGTTAGCACAAAGACAACTTAGGATAAGATGGTTTTCCTTCTAAGACTGAAGACTAATGATCTACAGAGGCACTTAAACCATGGCCTTTGGGGAACCAGTAGGCTATTGGAAGAGTACTGGTCTGGTATATTGAGGATAAAGAGTTTCCCCCATAGAGCTCTGATTCTTGAACTAATCTGCTATGGGAATTTGAATAATTAGTTTTTCAGCAGTAATTTTTTAATTTTGAGATCATAATAGAATTACATCCTTTCTCCCTCCCCTTTCCTCCCTCTAAGCCCTCCCATATACTCTTCCTTGCTCTCTTTCAAATTTATGGCCTCTTTTTACATTAATTGTTGTTGCATGCACACACACACACACACACACACACACACACACACACACACACACATTTCTACCCAGCTGTGAGCCTACAAACCACAAGAATGAAAAGCATTGCAAGATATACTCAGTGGTGCACAGTAGCATTTCTATCTTGTGAACAACCAACAGCCATCTAATAGTCCTTAAGGCCCACTCAATAGGAGCACATTCATGTCTGGTACTGTAAATTCACCAACTACCTGTGGCTGGTGAGGTCATGGACCCTAGAAAAGAGCCTACTATTCCTACTTTACTAAAATGGTGTGATTTCTAACTGCATTCTATATCATTTTACCCAAAGATAAAAATGTAGCTCTCTCCCCTCATCAAAGAAGCTTCTTCTATAGCCAACAGAGATAATTACAGAAATCTACAACTGGTAAAAATGCAGAGAACAGCTGATTGTGAAGTATCCAACCCCAACTCATTCATTTACAGCATAACCCCTAGATCCCAGGCTAAGGGAATAATCATGGAAGATGGGGTGGACAGTCTGTAAGAGCCAGAGGACCAAGACATCTACTGTGAGGTAATATCTTCCATATATGATGGGGAAGCTGTGTCCATGAACTCTCAACACTATGGTCACCTAAATAAGACCAGTACAATGACACCACCAGTTAGTTGACATGCCAATATGGATAGGGAAAATCTTATAAGGCCCAACCTCGATGAAGGCTACAGGCAATTAATGGCTGGTGAGAGAGGGGGATTCAGTCTTCTCAGGGATGAGCTCTCTGATAAGTTATTCAACCCCAAGTGATCAGGCCTAAACACATATACATATACACTACATACATACATCATATACATATACATACATGTATACATAGACATATACATATGAGAAACACTAAATGGCCTCAGCAGGTTGTACTAATATATCCATTTACATACATATAAAAATAATAATTCAAGAAGAAGCCATGAATTTGTGAGAGAACACATGGGAGGAACTGGAGAAGGCACTACATATGAAATTTTCAAAATTTTTCATTTAAATTTAAAAAGTAAACAGCATTAAAATAAAAATGTCAACTGATTTGTAGGCAATATGAAATTCTCATATACTGTAGATTCAAATGGTAATTATAACACTGAGAACAATTTTTAATGTTTAATAAAGTTGAAAATGTCTATATTCCACAACTGAACACACACACCAGTTGGTGTATTCTCTTAAAACTGCATATATTCACTAGGAGTTGTATACATTGTGTTCCCAGAAGCATTTTAATATAGGAAAACGTATTAGAAATCAAACTGTTCTTCACCTGAATAATAGACTATTGTATTCAAATAATAGACTACAGCAACAATAAAATGGATATATATATATATATGGATAATCATATAAATAATGCTGAGTCAAAAGCATAAGCACTGAACAATCATTTTAACTATATTTTTTCTTTCAAAGATTTTTTTAATGTGTATGTATGTTTTGCCTTCATGTATGTATGTGCCTGGTGCCTGAAGAGGCCAGAGGGAGGCACTGTGGAACCTCTGGAACTAAACTTACAGATGGTTGTGATCTAAAGTAGGGTTGCTGGAAACAGAAGCCAAGCCCTCTGCAAGTGTAGCAAGTATTCTTAACCACTGAGCTATCTCTGTGGCCCCAAATATAAAAGTAAACAAATAACATTTTTTGAATTGTACATGAAAGAATCTATTATGAAAAATAAATTCAGTTATTTTGATGAAATTTTCTATTAGATATATTATTTAGCATTTTTAATTTTTATTTCATGTGTACGGGTATTTTGCCTGCATGAATGTCAGTGCATCACTTGCATGCCTGCTGCCCCTAGAGACCAGGGTATTAGATCCCTTGGGATTCAAGTTGCAGATGGCTGTGAACTGCCATATGGGTACTGGGAATCGAACCCAGATCCTCTGGAAGAGCAGTAACTGCTGTTAACTACTGAGCCATCTGTCCAGCCCTGGACATAATTTTTAAAATATTCCAAAAGTTGACAACATACCAAACGTTAATGGACTTAAAATCTAAGGGAGAATGATGAGAAAATGTGGCATATATTTGGTATGAGAACATTGCCTAGCCTAAGTTGAGCTTTGGTCCATGGCTACCTATGGCAAGGGGCATGTGAGTATGTGTAGATGTAACAGTCTTATTAAATAAAAAACACAGAGCCAAATGCAGAGTTAAAAGCCCAAGAGGTCAGAGCAATAGCTAAGAGCTGAGACTGAAACCCTTTCTTACCCCTCTCTGCCACTGCCATCCTTCCCCTCAGAAAGAGACCTACTTCCTGTGTATCTCTGTCTTTTTATTGACTTCCTTTTCTGCCTTCTCATTGATTATAAACCCAACCACATGACCTCCTCGTCACTGCCTGTCTATACAGATCTCCAGGTCTTCTATGGTTGGTATTGAAATTAAAGGCGTGTGTCTCTATGCTGGTGGTGTCCTTGAACACACAGAGATCTGCCTGTCATGTGATCAGGATTAAGGGCGTGTGCTACCACTGCCAGACTTCTGCTATGGCTTGCTATTAGCTCTGACCCCCAGGCAACTTTATTTATTAACATACAAATAAAATCACATTTCAGCACAAAAAAAATATCACCATAAGTATGTGTGCTTCTGTGAGTGTATGTGTATTACATAAGCATGTAATTAAATATATTAAAGCATTGAAATATAAATGTTATATAACTAATTTCTAAACAAAGGTCATCACGCCTTGCTTTGTTGAATGATCACCTGTACTAAAGTCCCTCCATGTTGACTGTATCTGTATGGCACAAACACAATATAAATGGTGAGCATTCCCTCAGGTCCCATGGCCATGAGAATCACATTTTCATTTACAACTCTATGGGAAGATTTATTCATGTGTCAAACTCACAGAGTAAGGAGTGCTCAGAAGCTGGAAACTGGCATAGCATTTCTAGGTGCGTCTGTAAGAGTCTTTTCAAGAGATCAACATTTAAATCCAGAGACAGACTAAGGAAGCTCTGTCTACCATTGAAGGGTGGTTGGCGTGGGCTCCATCCAATTCACTAGTGCTCAAATAAGTGCCCAAAGAGAGTAAAGAGAAAGGGTAAAGGTCAATCTCTCACTTCTTAAACGAGAGTCTCCATCTTCTGCCCTCCTTGATTACAAGTCCTCTCACCTCAGACTTTCTATTGGCTCCCCATTCTCACACACACACACCAGTGGCATTCAGCACCTTCCTGGTTCCTGGGTCTTGGGATAGGCACTGGCATTCCAGCTTGCCTTGTTCTCTACCTTACAGGCAGCATATAAAGGATGCTTCAGCCACCATAGTTGCCTCTGCCAATTCTCACAATGCGTCTCTTACATATCAACATATATCCTAGCTGGGTTTTTGTGGTGGTGGTGGTGATGGTGATGGTGATAAATCACTGACCAATTCAAACAGAAGTAAGGGTTTATTTGGCTTCACTTTATAGTCTATCAGTCAGGGAAGTCAAGTCAAGGACTCAAGGCAGGAATTTTGAAGCAGAAACTAAAGCAGAGACCATGAAGCAACACTGCTCAATGGCTTGCTTTCTTATCCAACCAAGGAACCACCCACGGTGGGCTGAGCCCTTCCACATCAATCTAGAATCAAGAAAACACCCCACAGACACACCCACAGGCCAAACTGAGGGAGGCAATTCTCAGTTGACTTTTTCTCTTCCTAGGTGACCCTAGTTTGTGTTAACATCACAAAGACTAACCAATATGAATTCTATTTTCCTAGAGAACTGTGACCATTGCTGTTGGATTTACAAATAAACTGAAGCCCAGTAAACCCACCATAATCTGAATATACTGGAAATCCCAAAGGTACCTAATACGATGACTACTCAACATGAAGGCTAAGCAGTCACTGTAAATGGAATGCTGGTCATTTGCCTGGTGACCTAGTGGCTGACTAGGAGTTGTACTTACTGCCCATTGCACATCTTACCAACAGTCCTGATAGCCCAGGCCAGATCTAGAGCCATAACATAATGCTTTTCAATGAACAGTATCCCTTCAGTGGCTTTCCAAATCAAACTACTGCTACACTTGGGACCAAACATTTGGCTCATGGTAATAGTAGTTACAAAAATCCACAAAAATTAAAACCAGGGCTGGGTTCAAAGCTGAAGCAAAAACTGAATTTAGTTTAGTGGATATTTAAGAATCAGGAACATAGCTTATTATAGTGACACAAGCCTATCATCCCACCATTTTGGAAGTGCAGATGGAAGGGTCAGATGTTTAAGGCCAGCCTGGGCTATTAAGTCTCTATCCCAAAAGAGCAACAGGATCAAAAGGACCGTAGATCTGCAGGGTTCTTGATAAACACTCAAAGAGAACAAAACAGAGTTTTAATTGCCAAATTCTTTCACTATCTCCAAAATTAAGAAAATAATTTTTTACTCATTCATCCATGTATTCACTTATACATTTATGTGTTCAATCTATGTGTGTATGTACTTGTGTGTGGATGAATGTGCATTTGGAGGCCAGAGGTTGATGTAGAGGAATTTCTAAAATGGCCCTATTAAATAAAAAAAACATGGAGCCAAATATAGGGGTGAAATCCTTAAATCAGGGAAATAGGGAAAGCCACCAGCCAACCTTACCTCTGCAGCTTCCAAATGCGACGACTTCCTGTCTACCCAGGCTTTATATGCCTTGCTTTTCTGCCCTCTCATTGGCTCTCTTAACCCAGTTACCTCACTTCCTCTTTCTACACAGCTCTGTCACTTTATGTCTATCTGTCCAGACCTCCAGGTCCCTATGGTCAGTACTAGGATTAAAGGCGTGTGTCATCACACTTGGCTCTATTCCCTAGTGTGGCCTTGAACACACAGAGATCCTGCCTGCTAAGGGATTAAGGGCCTGTGATGCCTGACTTCTTATTTACTAAAAATGGCTGGCCTTCCCGTCCCCCCACCCCCATCTCCAGGCAGGCTTTATTTATTAATGCACAAATAAAATATCACCGCATTTTAGCACAAATAAAATATCATCACATTTTCCCTTTTTTCTAATAAAAAATTTAAAAAGTTATAACTAATATAAGAAAAACTATATACAATAAGTACAATAACTATATACAATACATACAAGCAATAAACAGATCAACAATGTCTAGTCCATTTGCATTGACAAATTCAGAGAAAATATTTCATTATCTATCCTATTTTGGTGAGTCCAAAATGTACCTAATTCACTTTCTATCCTATTGTATATTACCAACAGAAAACTATCTTATAATGTCTTTCAAACTTATACACTTTACACCTCCTTGGTGAGTTTCTTTTCTGAATTTCTTAACAAGGAAAATTATTTTTACAACTATCTAATCTTCAATTCCCTCAGAGACCCGAGAAGGAAATAGTATTACCTAGTAAAACAGGAAGTGCAAACAAGCGACTTCCAAAAAAATGAGTTATGGAGCAAACAGCCAGCTGCCTGGACAGTCACCCGAGGTTTCTTTGCACATTGGGGCATCATCCTCTGCCTACAGGCTTAGTGTATCTGACAGACACATTTGTGAAGTAGGATGTACACAAGGCCTACAGCTCAACCTCACATTCAGTGCGAGTATTCCATGTACCAGATAAATTTGAATTCTGCCAGTGTCTTGTCATGATTCAGGATTTTAAATTCTGGAAATTGCTGGTGTTTTAGAATTTGGCTGCCCATTCTTCTCGGCTTGTGGGTGGCTTCATCTCCTTTATTAAATGCCAATCTACCATTGAGAGGTTAGACTCCAGCAGCCTAGTTACTCCTTCAAAAATAACTGTTCCAGCTACTGTTCCACTGCACACCAGAAGCCATCAGCCCACTGCCTGTTCATCTGCCTTCAAAGAAAAGGGCACTGTACCTTTTCTGGATTGCAAAGTCACTTCAGCGAAGGTGCCATATTGTCCTGACCTCAAAGGACACCTGTTGCCAAAGCTGCAACCACACTTGTCTTAACAAGGATGGGTAGTCCTTTATTTTGTGTTCTATTTGTCCATTTTGGATGGCATTCTGTCAGCAGTCGATTAGAGGGTGCTTTGTTGCCCAGTGGCTAACTTTGACCACAATGAAAGTTAACTCCATATGCATTTTCTTCAATGCCCATATCTTCTCTGAAGTAGATTGATGCTGCCAGGAGCAGATATGTCTCATAGTCATAGAAAAGAAAAAAAATATGTTACTAAAACATTTTAAAAGCCTGTAAATCTCTAAAGGGTTTGAAAATGACCTGTTTATCTAAACTATATCTCTGCTTGACCTTGAAAACATACCTAATATGACTACAAGTTCAATTGTAATGTCTAAATACTAACTTTCATTTCTTTATATCCTAATAGTTGGTAATAATAACATTCAAGGATTAGCAAATTGTATTACATTGTTAAATGAACTGTATAGGTACAATATTCTAAGCAAGATTAGAAATATACATATGGCATTTTTAATAATATCAACCTCAATATATATAATTTGTATACAATATATAAAAATCCAACCCAATGTAAAGTATTTAAAACTAGTAGTTGTTTTTTTTGAACCCTAATAGTTTATTATTTTATTAATGAGGCATTTAATGTTTTTTATATTCTCTTCTATTAAGCATTTCAACATTTACATTGTTAAATTGTGTTGACAAAACAGTACACATTGGGAGTATATCATCTACCCTTAGATTTGTATTCTTAAATAGACACGTGAGGATCATGAGTTCAAATGTATCCTTGAATTATTACTGACATCCAAGCCAGGATGAATAATAAACAACAAAATCTCAAGAGTATATATGAAAATATGAAAAACAAAACCTGGAACAAAAACCCATCACCCCTTCATAGACACCCTTGCTTGAAAAGTATGATCACACACTGCCTGATATTTAAATAAATGATGGACTACTTAGGTGATTGGGATCCCATTCTATACATCATGGCAGGAAATACCTGTCACTAACTAAAAGCACAATAGAAGATGAACAAAACCCATAGAGGGACTATAAAGACTACAAAATAAACGTCACTAAATGGATTTGCCATACATAGAAGACATATTATTGTCTACCTTAATATTCCCAAATGAAATCACCATCTTACAAGGATTGATTTCTCAAACTTTATGCTTAAATGGTTATTTTTTTGTTACATGAACCAATTTATGGTGAAGAAAAAGTCTGTATGTAAGCCATTAGAAGCCTCAACACCTGTTACAGGAATTAATGCTTACAGAAGAAAAACAATCATCAAAAATTGGTTGTTTAAAAATTTGTTTTAATTGTAATTATGTGATGTCACTGTGTGTCTGTGTGGGTATGTGAATGTGCATGCTGGATCCTGAGATGTTAAACCTTTGGATCTTGTTATAGCAGGAATTATAGAAAGTTGTCAAAAATCAGACCTTGGTCCTGGGAATGAACATTTCTTAACTGCCCAGACATGTTTCTAGTGCTGTAAATATTTTAAAGCCTATTTTTATAGTTTTGAAGTCTGGAAATGGGGAAAACAAAAGAAAAGAAAAACCCTCAAGTAAACAATTTAGTATAGACTTTAGACATCATAGTTGTCTTCAGCTTTAAGAGAAAAAAATCACATTTCATTTATTTTTCATTGTACCCTTGAAGGAAGTAAATTACTTATACATTCACTCAAGATTGATGGTGAAGATCACTGACTGCATTATGGTTTCTATTTTGAAACATTTAAGGTAGTAGTTGCTTTTTAAAAGTAGATTCAGTAATCTACCTTTTTAATCTATATCATATCTATATCCTCTCTTTTTTCTTTTCAGAGTAGATTCAATGATCTACCCTATATTCTATCATTTCTATATCTTTTTTTAAAAAAACAGGAACCTTAAATCTAATCTCCTTTTTTCTGACCATTAACAATAACAACTTGTAACCAGTCATCCTAAACAATGACAACTATCTGAAACCCAAAACCCATCAAAAGACAAAAAACCACCCACCCCACCTCTTAGGAATGTGGGCATCTTGTTCTTAAAATTACTTCCTGCTGTTTGTGGGCAAAGGCATCTTTAGGGGATCCTGAAAAGAAAAATTTTGGGTTTATTGTCAAGTTCCAGAGTGGTAGCTATATCATTCATTGTCCAATCTCTATATAACGCTAAAGTGCAGGGCTTATCTCAAGTCCTTGTTCAAACAGTCTGTGAAGCTGGATCATGTTGAAATTGTTTTGAGCAGTTTGTAGTCCAAAGCTCATCTTTGGGTGATGTTTGTCAGCTTAGTGGTATTATTATTACCTGGCTCTGGGTTTGTTTTTATTAATAAGACCTTTTAGGATCCATGTAGATGTAACTGACCGCCTTATTAAATAAGAAACACAGAGCCAATGTAAAGGTGAAAGCCCAAGAGGTCAGAGCCAGAAGCTTACCCGCTTTCCGCCAGCTAGCTTCTCCCGCCAAGAGAGCTCTCCGAAAAGGGAGTTTCTTCCTGTGCGGTTGTCTTATAAGGAGTCCTGTTTCTTCCTTCTCATTGGTTATAAACTAACTACGTGGCTGTCTCGTCACAGTCTCTCTGTACAGACCTCCCGAGTCTTCTATGGTTGGTATTGAGATCAAGGGCGTGTGTCTCCAATGCTAGCTGTATCCTTGAACACACAGATATCTACCTAGTTCTGCTTACCAAGTGCTGGGATTAAAGGCGTGCACCACCACCACCCTGGCTTTCGCTATGGCTTGCTAATAGCTCTGACCCCTAGGCAACTTTATTTATTAACGTACAAATAAAATCACATTTCAGTACAAATAGAATACCACTATAGATCCATGCTACAGGTTGGCTTTTTGTGTCTTCCTCAGTCATTCTCCACCTTATATTTTGGGATAGGGTCTCCCATTAAAACCGAATGTCAATGATTCAGCTAACCTGGCTGACCAGCCACCTTCAGGATCTTCCTGCCTCTGACTGCCTGGTCCTCGGACCACCATCACTAGCTGCCATGCCAGCCCTGCATTTTATATTAGTTTTGGGGAATCCAACTTGTGTTCTCATGTTTTCACGTCAAGCACTTTACCAACTGAGCCATTTTCCTACCTTAAGTATCCATTTTTTCTCATGTTTTTCTTACTTGCAAATAAAAGTCCCACCTATTTATTTTTCTTTGTTAGATTTATTTATTGTATTATTCTATGTGCATGGCCATTAAGCCAGTTCTCCACCCACCCCCATGTATTTCTTTTTCTAATAACAAATGTAATATAACCAGAGCAGAGTAAGCTTTCAAATAAACTTAGGACTTTGCCTGTCAATTGTGGCCTTTAAAATAATGCATAATGAAAATTTGGTGTTTATGTGTGTAAAATAGAATACTATTTAGCTCTGAAGAAAAAAATAAAACCACAAAATTTGCAGGAAAATATGGACTCAGACTGTATAGTATTAAGTGAGTTCAGACAATCTTGAAAGAAAGAAAGAAAGAAAGAAAGAAAGAAAGAAAGAAAGAAAGAAAGAAAGAGAGAAAGAAAGAAAAAAAGAAAGAAA
>CABHPP010142561.1:0-26910 GCA_902168425.1 Peromyscus attwateri | reverse complement strand
GCAGATATATTTTAGATAGACAGGTCATCTTCAAACCCTTCAGAGATCTACATACACGGTCAAGAAGAATGGACAACTAAATTAAAAAAACATCAACAATTTCCAGAATTTAAAATCCTAAATCAGGACATGACACTGGTGGAATTCAGGTGTTTCTGGTACATGGACTGCTCTCACCCAAGGTGAGGTTGAACTGTTGAACTTGTGTACATCCTACTTCACAAATGAGTCTGTCAGATACGCTAAGCCTATAGGCTGAAGATGATGCCCCAACACTGCGGAGAAACTTCAGGTGACTGTCCAGGCAGCTGGCTGTTTCTGTCAACTCACAATTTTTTGGAAGCTGCTTACTTGCACTTCCTGTTTTTATTTTTGTTAGGTAATATTATTTCCTTCTTGGGTCTCTGAGGGAGTTGAAGATTAGTTAGTTATAGTCAAAGTTTAATTAGTTATAGCTAAAGATTAATTAATTATAGTTAAAGATTAGTTAGGATAGAAAGGAATTAGGTACATTTTGGACTTACCAAAATAGGATAAGTAATAAAATTATTTTCTCTAAATTTGTCAAATACAAATGGACTAGACATTGTTTAGGTTTTCATCACTTGTATATATTGTATATAGTTATTGTACTTTTGTATATAGTTTTTCTTATATTAGTTACAACTTTCCTTTTTTTTCTCTTTTTATTAAATTAGAAGAGGGGAGATATAGTGGTATTTTATTTGTGCTGAAATGTGATTTTATTTGTATGTTAATAAATAAAGTTGCCTAGGGGTCAGAGCTATTAACAAGCCATAGGGAAAGCCAGGGCGGTGGTGGTGCACGCCTTTAATCCCAGCACTTGGTAAGCAGAACTAGGTAGATCTCTGTGTGTTCAAGGATACAGCCAGCATTGGAGACACATGCCCTTAATCTCAATACCAACCATAGAAGACTTGGGAGGTCTGTACAGACAGACAGTCACGTAGTTGGGTTTACAACCAATGAGGAAGAAGAACCAAAACTCTTTATAAGTCAAACGCACAGGAAGTAGCTCCCTTTTTCGGAGAGGTCTCTGGGCGAGAGAGGCTAGCTGGCGGAAAGCGGGTAAGGTTCTTAGCTTGACCTCTTGGGCTTTCATCTTTACATTGGCTCTGTGTTTCTTATTTAATAAGGCGGTTGGTTACGTCTACATAGTACCATTTCTAGCCTACATCTTGATTCCAACAAGGTCCTAATACAATTTGCTAGTAGGAAATTTAGAGTCTGTTAAGATGTCAAACCTCTACAACATTGCAACAATTTGGGGATGAAGAAACAAAATCAATTCATTTGTCCAGTCTCATTCATTTATTCCGTCCCCCTCACTCCTTCCTTCTCAACCTCATCTTTTAAAAAATCAAGCAGGAACGTAATTCACTGTATTTCCAGAAACTTAGTTTACATGTTAGGTACTTCAAAATCAGCAAGTTCCCTGAGTCCGTGGCAGTGAGTATTGCTCCATAAAGCCTACAGGCTTCCTGAAAGACGTTTAACCCGAAGACAAAAGGTCTTGCCCTGGAACGCTCAAAGACCATTTTCATAGCCAGAAGGGGGCTCCCTTGTCTTCCCAGTATGACATTTACAAATGAAAAGAAAGTTAGATCCACAATCACAAAGAGGCTGTTGTCAGCCTGAAGGATCCAGTGCTAAGCTCCAACCCTAGCTTCCAGTGTGGTAGCATGGGGCCCTTTTGGTCACAGCCCTTGGAGGATGCCAGTATAATAAAGGGGGTAATAACAGGACCCCAGTGACACGGATGAAATTCCAATCTTCTCTGTATCTGGCGGCTTTGAGCCCTGCTTTACGCTGGCACTACTGGTACTATCTTTCTGATTAGAAATACTAAGTTCTTCAGGGGCTACTACTGGACAGCTGGACTCCTAGACCCTACTCATCACAGATCTTTCTGAGTGTCAGAACCTCCAAAAGACTCCAGTAGATGCTTGGCTTAGGTAACACCCTCGCCAGGTTTTAGTCAAACCTCCTTGGGTTCTGAGCTCCATACTGTTTATATTTCAATGGCCCCAGGATCATCTTCTGGGATGGGTTAGACACTCCTGTGAAGCTGGATTTAAATAGGCTGGCCTTCTCCACGGATTGAATAAAAGTAATCACTATGAACTTGCTTCTCTTGTACTAGAGAAATTCTGCCATTTCAAGGGTTTCCAAATATGGGTCATGTCTGAAAGCTCTTCTTCTATCGTGACGAACATAGAAACTAAGACTCTCTTAAAAGTGAAGGAGAAAGTCCTATTGTTTTATTACAAACATCAGTTCCACTGTTTCTCCTAGTTTTAAACTTAATATTAACTGTTTTTGTAATACCTGTGGTCATATTAGACTATATCCAACTAGAGCCACAGTTCCTTCCAGAACAAAGCAAACTAAGCTGAATAGACAGACCTACCACTCCATCACCTGGCTGCAGGAGACTCAGCATCATCTGACCTCCAGCTGCCTGAGACCGAGACATGGTGGGAGTTTCTGGACTTCTCCTTTTCCTCCTGGCCAGTATGTACCAAGTATAATCTACGTAAATAACAAAACTGAGCCAGATGTGGTGATCTACACCTGGAACCCAGTGAGACACTGCCTTAAAACACAAAGAACCCCAAAGCAACAATAGAAATCAAACCAAGCCACAACAACAACAATAACAACTCCTTCTGTGCCCTGATATTGTGTTTATCAGGCTACTGGAGACTGGCAGGAGTCTGCCTTCAGCATATTAGAGAGCTGCTCTTAATAGACCCTCTGTGTTCTTTGGCACTGAAGGAGCAGTGGGCATCTCTCTCCATCTTACACCATCCCCAATTTTGACACCTGGGAGTAAGTTAGATCAAGCCAAGGGTTCTCAAATGAAGAATAGGCTGCACTGAAGAGGGCAAGTCTCTCCTACAAAATTTCTCCCCCTCTGCCATCTACGAGCTTGCCTTTCCTTTTCCTAGACAATTTGAAGGTGAATATTCCAGCCACTCCTGTTTTACTGAAGCAACACCAAGTACAGTGTTTAGCACATGGTAAGAGACCACAGATGTGGACCATAAAAAGTAGGGAGTGCCACAACTAGGCCCCCAGTTTCATTTGTTGGCCCAAGTTCTTGACGAGCTAAAGTTCTGTTCATTAAGAGTTGGTGTATTAGCCAGGCGGTGGTGGTGCACGCCTTTAATCCCAGCACTCTGGAGGCAGAGCCAGGTGGATCTCTGTGAGTTCGAGGCCAGCCTGGTCTACAGAGTGAGTTCCAGGAAAGGCACAAAGCTACACAGAGAAACCCTGTCTCGAAAAACCAAAAAAAAAAAAAAAAAGAGTTGGTGTATTAATCGGGGACCATTCCATCAGAATACGGGGAAAGGGGTGGGTCTTCAATGCAGCATTTGTGTATTTCTAGGGTTATTTAAACAGGATAACAGGACTGGGGAAATACCTTTTTACTTTCCAAATAGGCAGGGGATCCATTTCCTACTGTCCAATGTCATATGAATTTAAATTGAAAGACAACATGGGGCTGGAGAGATGGCTCAGTGGTTAAGAGCACTGGCTGCTCTTCCAAAAGACCCTGGTTCAATTCCCTGCACCCACATGGCAGCTCACAACTGTCTGCAACTCAAATTCCAGGGGATCCAGAATCCTCACACAGACATACATGCAAGCAAAACACCAATGCTTGTAAAATAAAAATAAATAATTTATTTAAAAAAAATAACACATTCATCATTGCCATTGCTATCAATGCGCAGAATGTGACGATTTGGTCCCTAAGACTTCCTGCCACTTGATTCTCCTGTCCCATCATCTCCCAGTGTCTCTGCAAATTTCCGATCCACTGACTGGTAGGTCTGTGCAGAGCAAGGGAATTCTGTTTTATTATTTACTTGCCCCCCCTCTTTATTGTTTCTAATGTCCACTTTTTAAACAAAATGTTAGGACCTCTTCTTTTTCCAATTTTCTAACCATCTGTAGGTAGCCTGCCTCAGCTACACCATTGTGCATATTCCTAATAAAAGCCAGATAGACACATAGGATTTAAACTATGCTGGACTTCCAACAAACCACAGGAAATTCCCCCAAGTAGATGGAGTTTGGAGTGAGAGACATCATTGTGTATAGAGGACCATTAAAGACATGAGGCAGCGTTAGAAGTTACTTAGACGACTCTTTAAGATGACTTCTGAAACCTGCCAAACGAGGTATTTAAAAATATGTATTTTTGAATATTCCTCCTAGCTCAACTTCATGATTATATTTGTTCAAGACTATCATTGGCTATTTGAGGGCCTTCCTACGAATGACTGTCAGAGACACGGCAGGGTCGTGAACAACTCTAGACAATACCAAAGTTAAGGGACTGCAAAAATACATCTCACTCCACCCTCTTCAGCACTGCTTTCCAGTCATTTTTTTCTTTCCAGTCTCACACAATAGTTGCTTATTTTCTCACATTTATCAATTTATTCTTAACCATTATTAACGCACATTTCTTACCTTTTGTTATGACAACTATCTCTTTTAGCATTGCAAGGGTTGGAATAAAGAATTTGACTTTTATTCTCTCAATAAATTACCTCTAATTTATAAGCACAGCGTTCTTACATCAATGTTGTTTCTTACTTCACACACTGGTTGAAACATCTGTAAATTCGTTCTCTGCCTTAGGTTCGGCACGTCTTTTCCATGAGTTAGTCTATTATCTCCCTGCAGAGTTATTCCTCCTGTCCTGTCCTGGACGAGGTTTGATTTGGGATCAAAAGCAAGCCCTCTCCCGTTCAGCGAAACACTAATGAGGAAGTCGGGAGCTAAGCCTTCGGGGTTTCTTATCTTCTTCTATTAACCCACCGCTGGGAACCGGGAACCGGGGAAAGAGGACTCACCGGGCTCAGGGACCCTGTCCGCTCTGACTCAGGGCCACTTTGATCTCACGTGTCTGCTTAATCAAGTTCATCTACTGCTGGGACTGACCAGATTCAAAGAACCACATTAAATAGTTTGATTATCGAGTGCCCATTTCCCCTTTCCCTCCACCCCTGATCTAATTTCCAAACGCCAGTCTCTCGCCTCTCCCTCCAAACTCACCATCAAAAGCGAATTAGTTCTTCCCTTGGTATCCTCATTTGATGTGCAAATTTTCTTGTCTTTGCACATTTTTCTCCTGGTGTGTGTGGCGGGGGGAGTGGTGGGGGGGCAACTAGACAAACTTAAAAGACAAGAACCTCATTTGCAAATCGCAACGCTAAAGGGTTAATCAGCAACTCATAGGAACCACCTGGCCCTTTCACAGACCTTTTGGAGGACTGCTTGAGTTGTGTTTAATACTGAATATTATTTGCTTGCACAAAAAGCGAGGGCTGGCATAAGGGAAGAAAAGTGGTTTTGTATATTCTATCACCTTTTAACTCAGAAAGCATTTCAGGTAGAAATAACTCAACCCCTCTGCAGAGCACCCGAGCTCGCAGAGCGCTCCCTCCCGCCTTTTTTTTTTTTTTTTTTAATTAAAGTTCGGGGTAGACTCTGATGCTCTGATAACCGGCACTCTAAGGTAAGCTGGACAAGGAGGACTATAGTGCAAGGGAGGGGCGAGGGGAGAGTGTCAAAGTCCTCCCTGCTTCCGATACACAAACACTCCCCCTCCCAGCTCCTCCCAAAGCTTTGAAATCCCATCCTGGCTTTGTTGTCTTCCCCGAGGGGCTGGGAAGGCTTGGAGCCCGAGTATAAAGGCAGCCTGAGGTGGCGGTGGCTGCGCAGAGCCCTGAGCCCAGCAGCAGAGACTCCACCGACTGAAGTTCCGCAGTCTGGACTCTGCAGCTGCTGTGCAAAGCGACCTCCTTTTTCCTGACTTTCTCCTGCTTGCGTCCTTCTAAGATGACGGTTGTGTGTGCAGTGGCAGCTGTCCGGTTCTTGGTCTTGCTAACAGCGATGGCTTTTTGCAGCCTCCCTCTGCTCGGAGCCAGCGCCACCTTGAACTCGGTTCTCATCAATTCCAACGCTATCAAGAACCTGCCCCCACCGCTGGGTGGCGCTGCGGGGCAGCCGGGCTCGGCTGTCAGCGTGGCGCCCGGAGTTCCGTACGAGGGTGGGAACAAGTACCAGACTCTTGACAACTACCAGGTGAGAGGGGTATCGGGGATCCGAGGATGCTGTGATTCTGAAGGGTTCTCGGAGAAGAGGGTGTACAGTATCCTAGGTGTGTGAGAGTCAGGGTGTGTTTGGAATCACTGCATCGGAGCGGTGCGCTTGAAAGAGCTTTTGAAGAGGCAGATGGGAACCAAGAAGGTGTGGGTACCAGGATGCCTGAGTTGCTCACCACTCCGCTCCCTTCCCACAGCCCTACCCGTGTGCAGAGGATGAGGAGTGCGGCACTGAGGAGTACTGCTCCAGTCCCAGCCGCGGAGCTGCCGGTGTAGGAGTACAGATCTGTCTGGCTTGCAGAAAGCGCAGGAAACGCTGCCTGAGGCACGCTATGTGCTGCCCCGGGAATTACTGCAAAAACGGTGAGTCCTGGACTCCCTTTTAAACTGGAACCAGCCTGCCTTTGAGCACCCAGGAATGAAAGGAGGCGCTCTAGCTCCTGCAAACCCGGGTTCCGCATGCAAGGGTCCCCCTGTCACATCTTCACTGGCTTGTGTTTGAGGCCTGGAAGTTTATCCTCTTCCTCTGACTCCCTCGGGGATCTAACACGCTTTAATTTAGAGCGGACACTTCTATCAAACAGTTATCTTCGGGGAGAACTTCAGGACACTCGAGAAAGGGGGAAAGATCATTCCGAAAGGGAAACCTAGCTGGCCAGCCTTGCCATTTTGTTACCAGTTCCGTTTTTCTTACCGTGGCTCTCCTGGCTTTGTCTCTCTCAAAGGCCTCTGGATGTTAGAACAGTTGTCAGCCGAGGGCTAGAGTGATTAATCTCTGCTGGCCAGCTCTTAAAAGAGATCTCTGTACCACTCACATGCCTAGCTCTCCACCTCTTACCCCCGCTTCCCTCCACCCTCAGCTACCTTCAAAGAAGCAGACACACACACACACACACACACACACACACACACACACACACACACAACCACAGATCCACAAAATGCTAATGTCTCAAAGAAGTCTCCAGAAATAAACTCACAGGGTGGCTAACTTCCTAGGGTACAGCCGCATTCCAGAGTGAACTCACTAAATCTCTGTAATATCGAAATTATACAGTGAAGTAACCGGTGGGTGAGATTGTAGTCTTCCGGGCAGCTGGAATTGCCTTGCTCAGATAGTACCCAGAGCAGAGGAGTTATTTTTAAGATTAATTTTTTAAGTGAGTGAATTTCTTTTTCCTACTCCAAAGGATAATATTAAAATAGACAGAAATATCACTGCTACCACCACCACAATTTAAATGGCTCTACTGGGGTGTTCCGTATGATTGAACAGTACACTCATTGATGCTTCTCCACTTGGGGAGATTCGACAAACAGTTATTATTGACTGCAGTGAGGTAGCAGATCTCACATTGCTGTCCGCACAACAGACTGCTCTCATCATGGCTGTTAGCAACACATTACATACAGCCTAGGGATTAATCACTATTTCCGGCTTCCTTAGGAATATGCATGCCTTCTGACCACAGCCATTTACCGCGAGGGGAAATTGAGGAAAGCATCGTTGAAAACCTTGGTAACGACCACAGCACCTTGGATGGATATTCCAGAAGAACCACGCTGACTTCAAAAATATATCACACCAAAGGTAGTCAAAGGCTTTAAAGACCCAGCCGCCCCGTTTAGCGTTATCAGAAGCTCATTTAGAGTTCTCTTAATGAAACAGTGCAGGCCTAGCGGTAACTCATTTTCCTTCTGTCTCCTCCACAGGACAAGAAGGTTCCATCTGCCTCCGATCCTCAGACTGTGCCACGGGGCTGTGTTGTGCGAGACACTTCTGGTCCAAGATCTGTAAACCTGTCCTCAAAGAGGGTCAGGTGTGCACTAAGCACAGGCGGAAAGGCTCCCACGGGCTGGAGATATTCCAGCGCTGTTACTGTGGGGAAGGCCTGTCTTGCAGAATACAGAAAGAGCACCACCAAGCCAGTAATTCTTCTAGGCTCCACACCTGTCAGAGACACTAACCTGACTGTCGAACTGTGACGGACTCCTTTATCTAATATATGCTGCAAACTCCTTTGTTATTTGTCAGCTCGATCCCAAGGATGTACAAATCTTCTGCGTAGAGTTAAGCATTCCGATAACACCGTCCAAAAGTCTGGAGTGTAAGGACTTTGTTTCTTGATGGAACTCATCTGTGATTGCAGTAAATTACTGTGTTGTAAATCCTCAGTGTGGCACTTACCTGTAAATGCAACGAAACTTTTAATTATTTTTCTAGAAGTGCTGCATTGTCTTGTTTCTTTTCCATGTAAATTTTTGTACACATTGATTGTCTTGACTCATAAATATTCTATATTGAAGTGATTTCAGCTTATAGTTCCTAAATGTGTAAACCTTTCTCCTTTCATTTCTAGTGTAGAATGCAAGAAGTTCTTGGAATTATAGACATGTAAAATTAACATGAAAATACTAGTTTCTTTCCTGAGATGCACTGTCTTTGCTTAGATAGTCCTCTCTCTTTCTCTCTCAGCTGTGATAGTCCTTGAAATAAAATTTAATGTTTAATGATCATAAAAGGTTACAAGCACAGATACATTTTGGAACTGTGATCTTAGGGGTGTGTGTGTGAATGTGTATGTGAGGGATGTTGTTTTAAAATGAAAAGACATATGTCTATGTATGAGTAATTTTAAAGAGAATGTATTCAACATTTATAAATTCAAATGGCTATGGTGATATGGGATTGAATCTGATAGTACTACTTTCAAAAATATTTTTCTACCAGGTGTAGGGGTGGTGGTTTATGCATATAATCCCAGTATTCCGGAGGCTGAGGCAGGAGGAATGCCCATGAATTCAGATCCACCCTGGCCAACCTAGTGAGATCCAAGGAAACTTCTGCTACTGAGTGATGCTCTGTCTCAAAAGCATCAACAAAAAATAGTTTCCAACAAATTAATATTGATCTAAATGGCCAATAGTTATTGGAAGGAAGGGGATATCCAGAAAGCAATTCCAAAGTATGTGATGATGGGCAGGATGAAGAGGAGGTTGTGTGGAAACATGGTGAACAAGTACATGAAAATTTAAGCCAAATAATTAATTCAGAATATTTTAGATACTCTGATATATACAAGAAGAATTGGTATAATTACTTTGATTTAAAAATAATTACCAAACAACCACAAATTCTAGAATGTCCTGCTTTTTCTTCTCTTGCCAAGTGATTATTTCAATTTTTGCTTCTCCTGTATTGAATTGATTAGAATAAGGATAGGGATGTATGACTTTATAAAAAAAATTGAATATATATATATTAGATTTGTATATATATATATACTATATAATAACACATATATGTATATATATATATTTCAAATCTAAATTTTCTGTGTACTTTTCCTTGCCTAAATTCGATATTTCTATTGGGCAAAGGACAAAATAACCTTCCTAATTTATTTATTTTGTAGTATTCTGAAAGTCTGCATCAAAACCACAAAACACTGGGTTCGCTATTCAAAGGACAGTAGTGACTGACTGACTGTGCCAGCGGTTCCTTAAATAGTCCAGATGTCCTAGAATAGTCATTGGTTTTTGTGTTCCCGGAAGTGGTTAATTTTCAGGGGAGTCGGGCAACAGCGCATGCACTCTGTTGGCTCCCTGAGAGGGGACCTGGCCGGATGTCTGTGGCTGTGTCCCTTTCGTCCACAGGCTTCTGCTCCTTCATCCAGAGAAATGCTCTTCTCCTAAGTGTGCTGATTGCCTGATGTGCAAGGAAAGCCAATCCTAAGGCCTGCCATCTTCTACAAAACACAGTAGAGGAAAGGAAATGGGGAATCTTTTCATGAAGTGGGAGAAAGCAGGGTCTTCTAGCAGGAGCGTGGGGCAGATGTTCAATGCGCTCTGGTTACTGGGCCCTTTCTATAGGAGCCAGCTGGAGTGGAGATGTCCTTTCTGCACATCCCATGGACCAGGCTCAGGTGCAGACATTTCTGCTGACCTTCAGGATGGGGCCAGAGAGATCAGGTAACCTCTTCTTCCCACTGCACTGGGGAGTAGGGACAGTATTAAGAAAAGGAAAGTATATATTTATGAAGATAGAAAAAAAAACCCAAAACTGTAGGTACTTTATTAGTAGAAGACTAGAAGAGAGAAGTTATATACAATGCAAGCCCAAAACAGGATCTCAGGGAATCTAGAATATGATAGCTGTCTCCAATGTTTTGTGGTAGTTAATTCCTAAACAATGTATTTGTCTGCTTGCCCATGCAAACATTTCACCAGCTATTTTATCATTTTAAGCTCGCATAGGCTACACACTGCCCTGCTTGATCTCTTTGCTTTGAGTGTCTTGACTGCCGTCCTATATGACAAAAACGAGTTGGCTCAGCCTTTTGGTTGGTTGCATTATTTATAGCCTGTTCTCTGATTTGCTTAACCTGGCACTAAGAGACAATCAAGTAGTTTCCAGAGTTATTATTTTAATATAGACTGTGCTGTGAGCATAAAATCCTCCTGTTTCATCATAGTATAGTTGTAGGGTAACGACTGAGTTTTGATATAAAATTTAAAATCAAATACTGTGTTCTGTTTTTTTTTTTAACCTACTCGAGGTCCAGCATAACCACAATGGCAAGATTCCTACTTATGTGGTGATACGCTCTTACTAAAATGTGTTAAAGGAGGAAAAGGGGGGTCCAGTTTTTCTTAAAAGGTTTACAGTAAGCATTGATCTCTTATCCGAGGAGGCTAACTTACTCTAACTTCTTCCATATTAAAATGGTCACACTGAAACCACAAGTCCCTCAGCTCCTTCTCCTGTTCAGCTGGAAGACTTGAAATGTTTGTCCTCGTTTTAAAATAATTTCTTTCATTTTTAATATTATAATTACATCATTCCATCCTTCCCCTTCCTCCCTACAAACCCTCCCATATAGCCCTCCAGATTCACAGCCTCTTCTTTTCGCTTAATTTTTCTTACTCACATGTATGTATAGACATGTATGATCCTAAATGTAACCCACCCAGTCTGTATAATGTTCCTTGTGTGTATTTGCAGGGCTGTAAACTTGGTTCAATGTGGTGACAGGGTCACGGGTAAGATTCCTTGTCTAAAAGCATAAATAGAGGCAGCAGACACGGCTAAGACCGTAAGAGAAGACACTCCACAAGCATGAGGGCCTGAACTCGAAACTCCAGAAACTACAAAAAAATCTCTTGTGGCTGCACACTCCCATAGCCCCAGCATTGGTGGCCGTGTGGCAGTGGTGGCAGTGGTGAGGAAAGACTGACCTGCAAATACAAAGCATGGTCTTCCCCATGGAGCTGAGTCCTCATCCTCCCAGCCCCTCAATGCAGAATTATCACTGGAGAGCAGTGCCAGCCGGCCCCATGCTAATATAAATCATTAAACAAATTCCACATTAAAAAAAAAAGCTAAACTTGGGAAAAGACATGAATCATGACTAAGCATAACTCAATATTACATTGTACAATATTTCACAACTTTCTCCTCATGGGCGGGGAAAAAAAAACAGCAATGACTTTTTAAAAGAATGTTATATTGAAACCTTTCACATATCTGTGACACTCTGAAGTTCAAATTCAAAGCAGATGAGAAAATCTGGTTGAGTCATGAGGGGTTTTGTTGTTTGGGGAAGATGTCTTCAGGCAATCACTATGTCGAACAGCACACATGTTTCTTTTCTTCCTACGAGGAAGATCAGGGACCCAAACTTATCAAAAAAGTTAAAGAGGCACCATGTGTCCTTGGAGGAAGGTGGGTTTGCCACAATTGTTTCACACAGATTACAGAAATTGAAGAACAGGAAAATACTAACATGTATAGTCACCTGCTCTACATGCGTGTGATAGCAGGAAGGTCAGTTGGGGAGGCCATGGATGTTGGTGTGGGTTGTCTGTTCCATGTGTTGAGAACTGTGAGTAGAACATAAGCCCTAGAAGAGATGCTGTTTGCCTTGTTAATGTACTTGCTGTAATTAGATATCATACAGGAGTTAGAGATAAATTATTTGAATGGACTAAGATGATGTAGCTCCTTTACCACTGCTATGACAGAATGACAGACTGAACAGCCTGAGAGAGGGATTATCACAGTTTATTCTGATCACTGTTACACAGGATTCATGCCATGGTTTCTTATCCTCCAGCACTTGGGCAGAACATTGTGGAAAGCAAGGATGCTTTATAGAAGAAAGTCATTTTTTTTCTTTACTTTGAGTTTTTCCTCTTGGAAAAAGGGTTTGTATACCCTAGATTGGCATTGATAGTCTTGAACCCCTGATCCTCCTGCCTCTGATTCTCAAGTTCTGGGATTGGCATGTGTCACCAAGCTTGGCTGGCGGGGAGACGTCTTCATTCAGACATCTTCCTTCATGTTGGGCAGGAAGCAGAGCGATCGGAAGTGGTCAGGGATAATGTACCACCAAGAATCTATTCCTAGTGACCCAGTTCTTTCAGTTAGACCCCACATTGCAGGTTTCTCCAACCTCCCAAAATAGTTCCACCAGCTGGGGATCAAACATTCAAAACATGAGCCTGATGGAGACATTTCGTAGTAAATGAAGAACAGATGAGCACACAGTATTCTGAATACTTCCTTTCTCTTCCTTTCTTTTCTTTCCTTTTTTTTTTTTTTTCAGAATTGATGTGCCTGGTGGCTAAACTGTTAATGTCTAGTCTACTAACCAGCTCACTTAGGATAGTCACATTAATACAAAAGAAGCATATTCCTCAAACGAACTAGATAGCATGAAAACATCCACTGTCGCTTTTAGTTTTTCTTCTGTTACTATGAGAAAATACCCCGACAAAAGCACTTAAGGGGGAGAGGTTTAATTGTGACTTTCAGTTCTAGAGGGGTAGTCCATCCTGGCAGAGAAGACACAGCAGCTGGTGTGGAAGGTATGGTGACGGCAGCAGCAGGCTAGCTGGCCACCTTGCATTCACACTCAGAAAGCAAACTGAACAGGATGTGGGGGTAGGCTACACAGCCTGAAGTCTGCCCACACTGACCCACTTCTAGCCATGCTCTACTTCCTAAAGGTCTCACAGCTTTCCCAAACAGCACCACCAGCTGGGGACCAAGTGTCCAGATGAGCCTATAGGAACATTTCACATTCAAACAACAATACACCTTAAACTGGTGTAACGGAACTATTTCTAAGGAAGACAGGACCAATCTGAAAGTACTCCTAGTTTGCTGCAGAGAATCACGTGCTTTGGGTGCTACATAGAAGTTCTCTTCACATCAGTTAACTCACCTTCTGTTCAGTCTGCATTGTGGGCTGACGTGTGTGCCAAGGGCTGGTTACTTCTTAAAGGACCATGCCCCCAAAGCGCATATTGTATAACTTATAAAAGCCCCCCACAACTGAAAGTGTGTGTGAAAAAATGTGTGTGCATACGCACCCATAAACACATGTATGTGTCTCTATGTTTAAACCAAACCAAGAAAGCTTACAGGAGAGCATCATGCAGATACCATTAGCTTCAGCATCACCTTATAAACATGAGAATAACTTAATTATGGATTATAATTTAACTGCTGTGCAATCTCAAGATTCTATTTTACACTACTGCCATAACAGGATAATTTTGAAATGTCATCTTGTAATAGAAGTGTGCATTTTAGTGTTAATGTGAAAGTAGATATGAAACATTTAACTGTGTGCAGTGTGTTCAGTTTTGCTGTAATGATCACAAATGTTAATTTAAACAAATTTCTATTTGAAGAAGCAGAGGATAGACATCCATGTTTGGCATGGGTACAAAAGTCTAGGTGCCATCAGTGGAGAAAGCAATGATTTTACCTTTTTCTGAAGTGCAATCTTGGCATATGCTTTAGGTGAAAATAATCTTTTATATAATGATTAGATTTCTAGAAATTTGTCTTAAGCACAGAAGTATAGCTGTGAAAAGGTTCATTTTCAGTGATGTAATAGCAAAGTTATTAGTGGATTAAATGTACAAGGCAGAAATGTCTAGGTAATGTATGTATGCCATTAAAATTCTGCAATTAAGTTCTATGATTAATTCTGCATTAAAATGATCTGGAAAAATGATAAGAATCTCTCTAGGTGTGAATGCTAGAAAGCGGCATATGTGACATTATGGGAACATCAATATCTAGTCTAATTCTACAATGCCTTTTTGGAAGGTAGACTCGTGAGAATTACTTAATCTCTTTTTATTCTTTCTATATCAATCATGTAAGATATTATATACTCTAAAGGCAGAGTGGGAACTCGGATTTTTCCATGTGAACTATGAAGTGGGCCTCTTGATAAGTTACATTTCGACTAGGAAAACCAGTTAGTTCTGAGTTACTCTCACAGATTTTCCCAAAATTATAAAAAGAGAAAAATCCTCTGCTTACTGAGCACACTGCTCTCCAGTAAGAAATACAAAACACAGTAAGTGCCACTGGGAAGAGCGGCTGGAGATTTGTTAGAAGAGGGCCAGGGGTATAGAAAGTGTGATAGAGGTAGCTATGTCAATTTTATTGAGATTACAATAAAAAAGGACATTAAAATCTAAAACAGGAACAGGAAATAGGCAAAGAAAAACCAATCACAATTATACTTTAATAAACACTCTCATTTCTCCTCTGATCATGGCTCTACTCTGTGTTTACATTGTTAACTATATGCTGTGATGAACTGGAAGGGAACCTACATTATGTGAATACATAAAACCATGTGAGCAGGACATGACCTTTAGTTTAGACAGCTACTTTGGTGAGAAAAATCTCACCGTTCTCCTGTTGAGACAGTGAAACTTTTAGGCAGCCTGTCTTGGAATCTTGCTGGCTGGGCGATTGAATTTCATAGCTAATATAAACAGAAAGCTGGAGACAGCAAAGAGCCTGGAACATATTTGTTCTGAGATTCTACACATTTTGCAGCTCTTTTCTTCAGTCTCAATCTTTTTTTTTTTTTTTTTTGATCAAGGAGTGCCAAGTGCTCTCATATCCTAACACTTAAATGGCCTGCTGTAGAAAATGTTTAAGACAATCAAATGCATCAGCACTTCCAGTATACTAAGCGTGTGGTCTATTGTCAGGGAAACTGAGAAACAAGCTTCCTTTTTTTTTTTTTTTTTATAGTCACACTTCATTTGACAACTTGCCCTTTGCTACTGACATTTTTTTCTTTCTTTAACATTCTTTTGTTTATAGTTATCATCCATTCTTTTTCGTACCAACTCCTTGCCTTCCCCACAGGCTCTCAGTAGTTTAACTCCTTGCTTCATATTCCAGCCACCTAGGCTTCTGCACAGCATCCTCCCAGTCCTGCCCTTTCTGTAGAACTTGTTGTGACAATAACTATAAACTAACCCCCAAACCAGTTGTTCCTTCTTTCTAAGAACATACCCCAGTGTGGTGGTATTGTGTTCCCCAAAATATTGTGCACCCTAATAAACTTATCTGGGGTCAGAGATAGAACAGCCACTAGATACAAAGGCTAGAAAATAGTGGCACTCACGCCTTTAATCCTAGCATTCCAGAGGTAGAAATCCCTCTGGATCTTTGTGAGTTCAAGGCCACACTGGAAACAGCCAGGCGTGGTGACACATGCCTTTAATCCCTAGAATCGAGACTTTAATCCCAGGGAGTGATGGTAGAAAGGAAAGATATATAATGCGTGAAGACCAGAAACTAGAAGCATTTGGCTGGTTAAGCATTTGGCTGGTTAAGCTTTCAGGCTTTCGAGCAGCAGTTCAGCTGAGAGCCATTGGGATGAGGACACAGAAGCTTCCAGTCTGAGAAAAAAAAAATCAGTTGAGGAATTGGTGAGGTGAGGCAGCTGTGGCTTGTTGTCTCTCTGATCTTCCAGCATTCACCCCAATAACTTGCCTCAGGTTTGTTTTTATTAATAAGACCTTCTACGATTCCTGCTACACCCCAGCCTCCCTTGCAGCTAGGTGTGATTGAGACTAAGCCTGGACAATGGGATGTGTGCTGAAGAACTTCACACAGACACCTGTATGAGGGGGTGTTCCTCCATCTGTGGATCTAAGGGAGACAACAGTAAGAGCCTTAAGTAACCTAGGCTTCTTTTCAACAGCACAACCCTGTTTCCTCCATCTCTATTCCCAGTTTATGACACAAAGAAATTTTCTCTGGTAAGCCATTCAGGCTTAGCTTTTAACAAGTCAACTGGGATATTACATCTCAAGCTTTTCTTTTCTTTTCTTTCTCCTTGTCCCTTGCCATTCTTTTCCCAAATTCTACCCTCTAGTGTACCTATGTCAGAGACCTGCCATTGGGAAAAGTCGAAGTTCTGGTGGGTGATAAGGACATGAAATTGTGGGCTGCAGTTTATTTCACATGCTAACATGTGAGAATGTGAAAGCATATGCCATCATGTGTGACATATTTTAGAAACTCAGTGAACAGTTCCATTTCTCATAGTTTGTGACTTTTGCAAACAAACTCTCAATGAAGTGGTATGGTTGACAGAAAGTAATGATAACTAATCATCAGAGCATATCTCAATTACCAGAGACTAGATTTAGTGATTCACATATATTGTCTCATTTGCACAATATAGCTTATATGATATGTGCATTTATTATTTCCATTCAATAGGTAAGGAAGCCAAAGCAAAGGACATTAAAGTTTTTTTCCTAATATTCTGTAGCTTGTAGAATCTGAACCAGAATTTTACAGGGTTCAAGCTCTTTATTACTGATAGAACTGTGTATTCCATCTTCTACAATATCCCTTAAGTTTGATGTAATTAATTAGTTATATTAAACTGGCTAGATGCTAACTTGGAATAATCTAATACCTAAAATTATTGATTGTAAAACTTCATGAAAACCCGTAACAATATATCTGGCAGTAGCAAGGATGCAGACAATGGGAACACCCATACCCTGCTGCTAGGAATGTGAACTATGGAAATAAGCATGGAGATTCCTCAAAAAACTAAAAAAATAGATGTATGATATGCATGTGATTTTGGCATGTCCCCAAGAGAGCACTAATCCAGTATACTCAGTAGTTGGGACACTATAAATCCATTATTTGAAATATCCAGAAAACTTTTTGAACTAAAGAACCCTTGGCCCATCCCAAAACCTACTTAACCAGAATTTTTTGGGATTGCACCTTTGAGTCTGTAGTTTTTAAAGCTGTTCCTTTGACTTGTCCCATAATTGAACTTCAGAGCCCACTGCTGTATAGTTTTATTTAAAATGCTTTGCCCCCAACAGTATGATCAGTCACACAGTTTGGGATCAGTCACAGTTGTTTGGGAACATAGCCTGGCAGCATTCTTAGCAGGTGGGTATGTCTTCAGTTAATATTGGTAAGACAATGGGACAAGGAGATACTGAGGGACAAACTGATGTCTCAGTGTCACACAGCTAAGAAATAGAAGAATGCTCTATGAAATATGGATGCTGATGGCCTCAGACATCGGTGAGAACAGTGACAAACATACTAATTATTTGGGGGCTGGGATTGGGCTTCAGTCTCTCTGCAGATACTTCAGAAAGAAAAAGAAAACCCATTTTGCCAAATTTCAAAGTTGGGAGTGAGAGACACAGAAACAAACAAGCTAGGGTGCTGGACCCTCCAGTTTTCTTCTAATACCTCCTCTCAAAGGGGAGCCTTCCCTGGCCCACTATTTCACCTCAGGTTAAATCGAGCATGCTTTGTCCTGCCATTAACTCCCTTTCAGATCTCTTACTACAATACTAGCAAACTATTCATACTTAGTAAGTGGATACCATCCTCAAACTGTAATCTTTTGAATACAGAGATTTATTTTGGTTCATTCTTCTATACAACTGGCAATTCTGGGTTTTCTTATAATAGCTGCCTTTAAGAACATGCTGAATGAATCAATGAACTCACACTCTGCTTCCCATGAATGGATTTACCAATGTATTAGTCATAAGATACACAAATAAAGCAAAAGGCCAGTTAATACATCACTTGTTTTTTTTTTTTCTGTAATGGAACTATTTAACAGAATCAAAATTTTAAAACTTTATTTTTACTAATTTTATATTTTTGATCTGTTAATTACTTAATATTCATGTACATAAATATACTAATAAATAAAAATTAGGCAAAATAGTTCTCATCTTTACTGTTATTTATAATTGCTGCTGAATTTAGAGAATTATATTATAAAATTATAATTGTAAACCAAAAATTAAGCATAAAACAGTAAAATATTTTAAAGCTTTTAATATTTAAATTATTTAATATTTAATATTTTAAATATCTCTCTTCATATAAAATACTCCTACACATTTTGATATTTGTCTACTGATTGGATGGATTTCAGAAAACCTTTATAAATCAGTTGCCTTATTTTGGTTTCTACAAAAATGAGATGTTACTTTCAACTCTAATTCACCGAGATAAAGTTAATAACATAGTTCCATCTGGCTTCACTTGTCTCTATAATCCTTCCATTTTCTTTTAAATATATCTTTTCTAAGGGGATCCGAAACATTTCTAGCCCCTGGACTGGGACTTTCAGAAAATGGCCCCAGGCCAACTCAAGCAAGCACTAGATGATATGCTCTTAGTCAGCAGTGATCCCACATAGAAACTCTAAAAGATTAACATTGTTCTAATTAGAAAGTTTGTGAGCCGCTGTAGTTAGTTTCTGTCCTCAGAGTAGAAGTATTGAAATTTTTGCCTTAGTCCTCTCAGCGACTGGTAGAAGTTCACATTAGCTCAGAAACTGGAATTCAGAACTTGGTTCTCCTGACTTCCCAGCAAAGTACTATCACCAGAAATGAGAAGGCCCAATTGAACAAAAACCTGTGCATTTTATTATGCTGCCAACTTTTGATAGAAATTTTCTACTCAATGGAGAAGTGGAAAGAAACAGTAAAATACATTGTTGTTGTTGTTGTTGTTATTGTTGTTGTTGTTGCTGTTGTTTTTCAATCCCTTGGTTTTCCCTAAGAACAGGAGAAACTGCAACTAAGCATTAGTTTTAGTTTTAAAGTAGCGTTTGTTTACCAGAGGTTGTGCTGGGGATACCTGCAAGCTCAGCACTCCCAGTGGCAGAACTTTAAACCCATCCAGGGCCACATGAGACACTGCCAAAGAAGAAGAAGAAGAGAGGAGGGTGGGGGAGGAGGAGGGGGAGGAGGAGGGGGAGGAGGAAGAGAAAAGATAATAGTGTTTAAAAATGGGCTTAAATTGTTTCAAATAAAACTTATTAATTTAAGAGATGCATCACAGAAAATTCTGGAGAAACATCACTTTAAATCATCAAGTAATAGAGAACTCTAAGATGCAAGATGGAATAAAAATGTTAATTCTATGATTGCTTTTACTGTGTGCTGAATTCGTAAAACACCAAGAACACAGAATGAAATTTAAAACCAACAGTTTCTGTGAGTAAACAAGGATTCTCAAGAGCTTGCAGGCTTAACCGTGATTGAAATCAGCCACGTTCTAGCAGCCTACATGGTAACATCTTCTGTGGCCATCAAGTGTTTTATGTTTCTTCATTTTCCTTTCTCTTCAATGAATGAACAAACATATATGCCGTCACCCTGAAGACCCTGGGCCGAGACCGGCAGGTGACACAGCCTTTGTGGAAGACACAGAGTATGTAGAAAGTTAAGCACCAAGGGAAGAAAGACAGTAACCCAGCCAGCTTTAAAAGACAGCCAGCTTGAGCTGGTCTCTGGTGTTTTAACACCTTGAACTCAAGTCTGGAACTAATTGAACCTGATCTCAGCTGAGGTGGGGAGAACACACACACAGGTGGCCTGATTCCTAATTATTTCATGCCCAGGGAGTGGCACAGGTGTAGTTAGCTTTCTTGTCCGACTTCCTTTTGGGACCACCAGCCCCTTAATGGTGACAGGGAGACTTATTATTATAAATCCTGCCTAGCTATTGACCATTCAGCTCTTAATTAAACCAATCAGAAAGCACCTTGGCAAAGACACATGCATCTTCACAGTGTACAAATATTCCACAACAAGCAGGCGTCAAAGTCTTAAGGATTCTAGTCCTTCATTTGACCTTTTGTCTCTTAAACTAAACATTAACTGCCCTGTTAATCCACAATGACATCTCTGGCTCCTTTTTCCTTATAATATAGCAAACTCTTAGCTGTTGGTTGTTTTGATTTGCAGAGCTGTTGCTTTTAAAATTTTTCATGTTCCCTAAGACCTTGGTTCTAAATCTTTGCTGTTTATTGTATCATGTGTATTTACTATAGAAGCACAAAAAATGTCAGATGATATGAAATGCTGACAGTTATAAAAACAAGATGAAAAATGAAACATGTGCAGTTGTTTGATCAACATATGTTGATATTGAACCCAAAGAATAGCTATGTATCTAAGATTTAAGATGTAATAAAAATACAAAATGTTGAGAGTAAATAATGACCTGAAAGCTTTAATTAGAAATGTTATCAGTTTTAGTGCACTCCACTGGTCCAGATTTTACTGGCTTAGAGACTGTAACTCTGAAATGACACAGATATTTATTACTACATTTGAAGTAATTATTGTTCAATCTGGAAAATTTCTTAAAGCAAAAATAATGAAGATTAAAATTGTTTGAGTGGTTTGAATTAAATGAGAATTTTGTGCTGTATTATTCTTCTAGAGAAGTTATTGATGACTTCAACAATAAGCCATAAAAGTATGGTGTTTTCAATGTCAAAATCTTATACTCACAAGCAATTATTTTACCAGTAATTCATGCAAAGAAAAATTCTTTAAAAATAGCTCATTGCTTCATATGCCATCTGTTTATTAAAATTTTACTGATAAACTTTTACTTGTTAATATTTATAAAAGATACTACCATTGAAGAATCAAGAAATATAGTTTTTGTTTGTTTTTGTGTTTTTGGTTTTGGTTTTGGTTTTGGTTTTTCAAGACAGGGTTTCTCTGTGTAGCTTTGCGCCTTTCCTGGAACTCGCTTCGGAGGCCAGGCTGGTCTTGAACACACAGAGATCCGCCTGCCTCTGTCTCCCGAGTGCTGGGATTAAAGGAGTGCACTGGCTCAGCCATTAAAGGCTAGGCTCACAACCAAAAATATAGTTTTTTTTTAAAACAACCCACATAAGCATATTTCTTATTTCCTAATAACAGTAAGGTTTAGCTGTTTTAAAATCTGCTTATTTGTGGGTCTTGTTTTTAATTATAACCAGTATCTTTTATTTTAAGTCAGAAGGAGTACATAGATATGCCTTTATAATTTAAAATAGTACAATAATAAATACCTGGACAGTTTTCCTTCATGGTTCATTTCTTCTACCAAACTCTTTTTATATGCATGATTGTAACTATTGGATACAATTATTAAACATTAAATATTTGTCATTCTAGTCTGTTCATAATGATTAGCCCAAATTCCTTTTTATATAACAATATATTGTGGATGATTTTCATACAAATATATAGAAGCTCACCATATTTCACCATAAAAGCAGTACACTACCCTATAGCATAGATGTTCCTAGGTTGTTAATCATCTTCACTGAATGAGTTTGCACTCTTTCAAACAATGCAGTGTCAAACATTCTTATATATACATTTGATTATGTGCCTAAGTTTTTGCTTCTGTGAGTTTTTCATATTAACATGCAATGTATAGAGCTAAAGTATCTCCTGGTAGTTACCATGCAAGTGTATCCCCCATACCAGTGCCAAGAGGTGATGTAGTTCCTTATCGTTCATAGTGGGAAATATGACTTATCTTCAGATTTTAACAGAACAGTGGGTGACAATTATTCATGTTTTTTTAATTTGCTTTCTGGAGCTGTCGATGAAGTTAACTTTATTTAATGTGTTTATCACCTCTTTATGTCTTTCCTGACTCTTTTTTTTTTTGGAATTAAAATCTTGTTAATATCTATGATAGCTAATGGTCTCCATACTAGTATTCTAATTAAGATAACTTCTTGGCAATTTTTTTTTCTGTTTTTTTTTCGAGACAGGGTTTCTTTGTGTAGTTTTGGCGCCTGTCCTGGAGCTCGCTCTGTAGTCCAGGCTGGCCTCGAACTCACAGAGGTCCGCCTGGCTCCACCTCCTGATTGCTGGGATGCAGAAATTTTTTAAGCCAAAATATCAAATTGTCTGACCATGCTTACTAATCTCACAGTCCTATTAATAACTCATGTCTCAAAGTGAAGTACCTCTATAGTTATACAAAAAGCTACATAAAACTTACTCCATACTGACCTACAATGGCTGGATATGGGGACAAAAAGGGTACGTTTATAGTATTCCTACCAAAATTCTTGTGAAAAATAAGTTCATAAGGAGTTACCCAGACATGCTTTGGACTTTTTCACATTAAAAAAAATTAAATAAAGGTAGGGTCAGTAAGATTGCTCAGGAGATACAGGTGTTTGCCCCATCTTTAACTACCTGTGTTCCATCCTGGACCCACATGGTGGAAGGAGGGAACACACAGAAGTTGTCTTCTGGCTTCCACACACACCGTGACATGCATAACTCACACATGTACAAAGAAATAATGTAATAAAGAGTTTAAGTAGAATGTGTTCTAGTATAAATAACATAAATTTTTCAATATTCGTGGAAACTAAATCAAGACACAGAAATGAAACTGAATAACACTCATAAGGTCTCTTCAATGGAGAAACAGGTTGGACACTTAGAAATGTATACCTTAGAGAGTTATAGTACTTTTGCTTCGTGGGAGAGCTGTTTAAGAAACTGCTGTTTCAATAATTCACACACAACCAAATCTCCTAGATAATCTTTCCTTTTTTAAAAGTTGTCTATAGGATAGCAATTTCCTTCCGTGAAAAAAAAATTCTGAAGATCCAAGTCTGTAAGGGGATGATGGGCCTCATGGACAGACAGGACAGAAAGCTGAGGCGCACAGGCCCTGCAGAGGCATTGCTGGGTACAAGAGAGGGGAGAGAGAGGACATGTAGCCAAGTAAAGCAGGAAAGACTAAGAAAACGTCAGTTTGAAAATGAACTAATGTTGGATAAGCGATTGGTGTGCTCTTCCACGGGGAAGACCATTTCTCCTGCTCTCAGCTTTTCTTTGTTGTCTCTAGTTCTTTGTGTAGGGTTGAGGCCCCCAGGGCTTCCCCACCCACTCCACTCCACCCTCACCCCACCACCACCATCCACATTAGCATGTCTATTTTTGTTGTCCTTGTGCAGATCACATTTAGGAAGTCATACTGAGGAGACTTTACCGGTGCAGCATCTGACATTCCTAGCAGACAGAATCTCACAGCAAACTCCTGGATCCTCTGGTTCTCACAGTCTTTCTAACCCCTCTTTTATAATGATCCCCAAGCCTTAGGGAAGGAGCTGTATTATTGGACACTAATATCCAGTTATTGCAGCTTTTCCATCTGTCTTTAGCACTGGTCCATTCTCCACGGTCTAAACTTTCCATGCATGCAGAATGACTTGCTAGACCACTTCTGGGCCTATCTAGCAAGTCTGTATTTGCATTCCAGGATCTCAGCAGGGATGGCACTGTTGTTCTTTTCTATTTCTGTTGCTCCTTTCTGACCACCTTGGACTTTATGTGACTCACAAATCACGTTTGTTTACAGAACCAGTTCCCTTGATGTATAGTTACATAACTCTTCTATGGTCATTGAGCAGATTCAGAACATTTTTCACCTCTCATCTATCTCCTCATCTTTCTTCTTCCTCCAAAACACATACCAAAGATGTCCATGGGTAATCATATGAGAACTTCCTACACTTAAGATATCTGTTTAAAGTCTTCTCTGTCATATGGATTCTTATCAAGGTCACTTTCCTAGAAGCCTTCACATTTTTCCTTAGTAACATTTTGTTTCTATATGGCCATTGTTATTGTTTATACAGTAAACGCTTCTAAGTTGCCTTCAAATACTTTTAAGTTAAAAATATCTTAATGATACTACAGATTCCTAAATTTAAAGTTTAAGCTACAGGTAGCTCCATAAAGATAGTTCAGTCTAACTATAAACGTCAGTTTAAAAATCTTATCCTAACTCCTACATTAATGTGAAAACCCAATCTTCAATCAAAACCAAACAGGTGTTTTGTCAATGGCACTTGGTTATATACAAAAATGAGAAAGTGTGAAGTATATTTATAATTCATTCTGTTTGGTCTACTCTTTTAATAAATTGAAGAATAAAACTTTAACCTAAAGGAACCTATCAGGGTAATGTGCTTAGGAAAGTCCTCCAGAGTGGTACAGCAGACTGGCCACAGGCTCTACCATTACAGATCCAGGTTTCAGTCAGTGCCCTCGACTTTATTGGGAGGAACCTACCTTCCACTCTTGTACTGACTACATAAGGATGAGAAACCAAACATGAAAAGGTTAGCATATGTCTTGTCAGGGATGTGTATACAGACTTGGGTCACGCTAGTACCATACTAAGCATTTTCAATGGATTTGGCTCTAGTGCACAATCTATTGTTGTGGGATAATCTTTTTGTACACTGTAAAGATGTGTCTCTGCTTAAGATGCCTTCGGCTTGGTTTAATAAAAAGCTGAATGGACAATAGCTAAGCAGGAGAGGATAGGCAGGACTTCTGGGCAGAGAGGGAACTCTGGGAAGAAGAAAGGTAGATTCACCAGCCAGACACAGGGGAAGCAGGATGTACAGTATGGAGGTAATGAGCCATGTGGCAGAATGTAGATTTAAAAATACCAGTTAATTTAAGTTATAAAAGCTAATTGGAAACACGCCTAAGCTAAAAGTCAAGCCTTCGTATTTACTACATCTCCATGACATTATTTTTAGGCTGGCAATCCCACAAAGGGAAGTCCAACTACAATCTATCACACAGGTACTCAAATTGTATTCACTTTATGTGACTTTTCCCAAATTAACAACTAGTCAAAGATGTAGACACAAACTGCTTAAGTCCAGAACTCAAACTTTGAACTTTGACTAGCCTTTCTCTTCTGGTAGAATCAAGTAGATAAGAATTGTAGATTCTGGAGTGGAATCTAAAAGATTAACTTTGGATCTTATCAAGTTGCTTAAACTCCATAAGCTCCATTTACCTTATCATTACATTAAGAATAGTGGGACCTACCAAGTAGCCTAACTATTTATGAAGTACTGGTAGTTCTGGAACACAATAAGTACTTAATGAACGCTAACTAAATACAAAGTGATCTTAAAATGGTTAATCTTAAAAAGTTAATCTCTCCCCTTGTAGCTTTATGAGATTGTATATTTTAAGCAAATTTCAATATGTTGGTGATGATTACAACTTTGTTTATTCAAAAATATTGACATCGACTTAAATATTCTTTTTTTGAAAATATTGAAAAAATAGTATAATGAGCATCATTCACATAAATTCAACTACAAAAAAAAATCTCAAACTGCAAACACAAGCCACACTACTGTCTGTTTCCTGTGTACAATTTGCTAAAAGTGTTTTAAAGTAAAATGCAGATATCAGGCAATTTTCCCAAGTTATTTTAGCAGATATTTCCTGAGGATGAGAACATGTTCCTGTATAACAATACTAACATCATTAAACATAATAAAGTTAACTTAGATAAATACTAACACTTCATGTGAAATCTATATTCAGTTTCCTGAGCTATGCCCAACCTCACCTCTCTACTACCACAGAGATGACCACTGTTCACCTTTAATTTTGGACCTAATACCAATCCTACACTGCATTTGGTTGTCATGTCTCTTTGACAAAGAAATAGAACAGTCTTGTTTATATTTTTATGTAGTGATGTTTGTCATATATTTGACAACAGTTTTAATTTATAAGGGAGAACTTGAAACTGAGTCTTATGCAGCACAGGAAAGCTTCAAATTTGCTTTTAGGTGATCTCAAACTTCTCATCTTCCTGCCTTTGTCTCCGAAGCTCTGGAATTACAGAACAAGCATGTGCAATCATGCCTAGATAACAGTTTAAATGAATCTGATAGTTGCCATGTGGTGATTCCTGACTGAATACTTTTTTTTTTGACATGTATGCTACACAGTTGTGACTTTCAGTTTTGTTGCATTAGCAGACCTGCAACATCAGTTTGTTGCATTACAGATGTGAAGTTTTATTACTTGGTTAACGTGGTGCCTACTAGATCTTTCCATTGTAAGAATATTCTTTTCTGTTTATGGTTAGTAAGTAGCTTGTGGGATGATAAGTAATATCATGTTGTCATTTATCTTTCAAGCAATTCATGTTAACATCCAGTGATGATGATATTTGCCAAGACACCAGTATGAATTTGTGTTATATACATGTTTGTGTGTGTATATATATATATGTGTTTCTGTGTGTATAATAATATATGCACAAACTATATATGCAAACACATTTACATGACTTTTTTTTTCTCTTGCCTTATACTAAAAAATGTGGAGTCTGTGACATGTTCAGTGGTAACAAGCACTTGGAATTTCATTTCCAAGCATCATTCCTCACTTAGAAAAACATGGGGAAGTAGGGAAGCTCCTTTAAGAAAATCCAAGCTCCTTATTAGGAATAGACTAAACACAAAGCAAGTCTAAAACCCCCAACTGTGCCCAAAATAGGAGGTGCTCAAGATCAGCGGGCCATGTTAGAAGACACAGACGTCAACATGAAGAGGTTCCCATGGCAAATTTCAGAAAACTTGAAAACATCAGCACAGCAACACTCCATTGTGTTACCAGCTTCCATCCTAGTTTGCTCTCTGTTGCTGTTAAAAAACACTGACAAAAAAAAAAAAAAAAAAGCAACTACTTCGGGATCTGGAAGCAGAGATCCACGGCTAGGCCCTGGGCGGAGCTCCGGGAGTCCAATTAGCCAGAAAGAGGAGGGTCT
>CABHPP010142560.1:31510-58238 GCA_902168425.1 Peromyscus attwateri | reverse complement strand
ATGGAGCTGCCCGTTAGGATAACTTCTACCTCAGTTAACCTAATCTAGAAACGCCATTACAGACACATAACTTTTCTAGTTCCCACTTTCCTTTCCCACTCCTGAGATGACTCGCTCAGCCTTTCTTCTCTTCCCTCGGTGAATAACTTCAGCAGAGGGCCCTCCCTGCTTGCTGAGAGCAGAATACAAATGAAGTCAAAGCCAGGCACCGGCCTTGTGCAGTGTGACCTTTCGGGTGGAATTTTCCGAAGCCTTCCACTCCTGGCAACCCAGCACTTCCAGCACCTGCGTGGCAGAGAGCCACTAGGAGGCAGCGGCTGTTTTCTGTTCTTTTTTTAAATATGGAATGCTTCATGAATTTACATGTTAGCACAGGAGCCATGCTAATCTCCTCTGTACCATTCCGACTTTCATATGTGTGCTTGCCCACGTGAGCACAGCGCTGTTGTCTTTACGTGCCCTGACTATTGAGAGGGAAGTGCCCATTGGATAAAGTGAAACCACATCTTATTAACTGTTTTGGTTTTATTTTCAACACTCAGGTATTAGGCAGTTCAAAGACAGCAGGCTCAAAGGTCATTGGATGGGCTCCATCCATGTACCTGCTAATACACTAACTTTATCACAACTGCCCTTCCTTAGAATTTGAAATACTGTATCAATAAAGACATGTTTGCAAGAAAACATTGAAAAACAGAAAGATACAAGGAAAGCCAAGTGACTGCCCAGACGAGGAGCCATAGCTTGTCACGTGCCTTTGAGCCCTCCCCTCCCATCTGCACAGCCGTCACCGCGTCACACGGGTTTTCCTCTCACTGTGCTGCACTCGGTGCTTTCAACGCTCTCTGCACTCCCTTTCTAATGTCTGCCTAATATGTGGGTCATGAATAAAGCAAAGTGCATGGTTAATACTGACTGCCAAGTCAGCCAGGTCTAGAATCACCTAAAGAGCAGGCCTCTGGGCGTGTCTGTAACGGCGTTTCTAGATTAGGTTAACTGAGGTAGAAGTTATCCTAACGAGCAGCTCCATACCATGGGGCAGTACCAGCCACCTCATGCCCCTGCTGCCACACCTCCCCCACCATAATGGACTGTACTTTAAATTATAAGCCACACACAATAAACCGTTCCTTATCTGAGCTGCGACTCAGCATGTTTGGGTACAGCAACAAGAAAAGCAGCTAATACCATAATTATAAAAGCATTCCCTGGGGCTGGAGAGATGGCTAAGCAGTTAAAAGCACTGACTGATCTTCCACAGGACCTAGGTTTGGTTCCCAGCACCCATATGGTGGCTCACAACTATCTGTAACTCCAGTCCCAGGGGATCTGATGCCCTCTTCTGGCCTCTGTGAGCACTACATGCAAGTAAAGCACCCATACATATAAACAATAAACTTTTTTGAAAGCATTCTTATTTCAATATTAATGATACATCCACTGTATCTAAATTAGCATAATTATCACTGCAAAGGATTATCTGTGATGGAAGCTTCCTTTAATACTTGGTGTCATGGTTACTCTTTTAGACTGTATATCTCAAGAGTCAGATTACAGGTCAGAATTTGTGGAGCCCAAGGACACCTCCATGAACCACTGACACAGTGGTGTAGCATTTTTTTCAGTCTTTGCAAATTTGCTTTAATTCTTTCTTACTCGTGAGATTCCTTTTTAGGACATGTTGTCTAGTTTCTGATGTACCATTCAGAGTTACTAGTTTTGGAAGAAAATCCACTTCCAAGTCTTTTGAAGCAGATTTTCCTCACATTCAAGAATCCCATGTGACTAGTCTAAACTCTATTTTCTTCATCCCACTCCAGGATGGCAAAATACTCAGAACACTTACAGCTTTTCCTGTAATGACCAAATACTGTTTCAGAGTGAACATTTCCCAATGCTTTTGATTGTGGGATATTGTGGTTTTGATAAGAAGTGTCACCTAAAACACCTGTGTATTTAGGTTGGTCCCCAGTCACTGAGAAATGGTTGGAGCCCGAGGACTCTGACCTAATCAGTGGGTTGGACAATGTATGTATTCATAATTTTATGGTATTACTGAGAGGTGGTAGAAATGAAAATGTGGGGCTTGGTAAGAGGAAGTGAGTCCTCAGGACAGCTTTTGAAGTGTACTCCTTGTCTCTGGCTCCCTTTCTGTCTCTCAGTTTCCCATCTGGGCAGCTTTACTGTTCTGTACCCTCTTGACCTTCCTATTCTTCCCTCCGTGTGTCAAAAGGAGTAGAGACAGCTGACCTTGGAGCAGTGGTTCTCACTGATGCTGGGACTCTTTAGTACCACTTAGCTACACCCCTAGCCCTTTGGTTTCCTTTGCTTTATTTTTTTAATAACAGGTGTAAATTGACTATGTTTAGCTTTTGACATTCTTTATAAATTGCCTCATTCCAGCCAAGCACTTTAATTTTTTGGTTTTATTTTAAAGGTTTATAGGCATCTAAAATGTACAAATTAGCTAATAAGATTATACATGTCTGCCTCCATCCCAAGAAAAGGAAAGGAGAATGAAAGAGACCCCACTTATGAATGCAGGCACCCTGGACTCCATGCCACACCCTGCCCCATGGCCACCTGTCCATCTCCACTGAGCCTGGCCACACCTCTCTGCTCCACCAGCTGGCAGGCTGAATTATACAGTCACCATGACAACAGTAAATCCAGGCCAGCAGCAACAGGATGTTATGTTTCTTCTGACTCCCGTCAGCCACAGCAAACACCCAGGCTTGCAGCACTTGGGCAAGCCTGCCTTGCCATTTCCTAGCCCTAATTGCACTAGAAAAAGGTGTCAAATACTGTCTGTTCCCACACATCAAGACCTGAATATCTGTATTTACATTTAAATTGCTTTTCTTTCCCAAAGAATGGAAAGCCATTATCTTAATAATGTGCCTATCACTAAAGGTTAGGAAAGCGACTGGGAGTTAGGGGAGAAAATCAACCGAAGAATGATTGTGGTTCCCTTCCAGCCTTGCTTTCTGCTGAGGGAAGGGTGACAGCTGTGTCTGTCATTTTGCTGATGCTGTGTCTCTGGTTACACACGCACACACACATACTGTGTCCTTTATCATCAGAGCTTGGTGGGTCCAAGGCTGATAAGATATTTTTAAGGTAATATACTTAATACTTTCTCCCCAAAAAAGCAGTACAAAGTACAATCCAAGGAGTCTGGAGTCGCGCCAGCCAAGCCACATGGTTGGCAGGATCCACACCTGGCCTGGCCTGGCCGTCACATCCTCCTCAGAAATGTTCCCCCAGAAAGCAAACACAAAGCAAGGCTGGGACAGTTGGCATCCTGCTCTCCTTCCTCCCCGGGGCCAGTGCTGCCCTTCCCTGATGGCCCTTGCTGCCGGCTCAGACACACATACAGTTCTCCCCACCCTGAGATCCCTGATCTAGGCCACAGGGCTGGTCCTCTGCACGCCCACAAGCACCTGGTTTAGTGTTTCAGCACAGACAAAGCTTGGCTCCTGCACTCAAGGAAGGGCTTGCCCTGGACCTGTCCCCAAGGCTGGTGCCTTCTCTGCAAATCAAGCAGCCCATAGGCACCTGTGGCTATGCAGGGCCACAGGAGAGTACCTGTGCCAGCTCAAAATCAGCAGCAGCAGGACACTTCTCCTCCCAACTAATAAGCTAAAGGGAGAGACAGGCAGTGAGCTAAGAAGAAAGGCATATATGCCTCGCCAGCCTGCCTCGGATTCCTGAGGGCCACTGCATACCCAGCCTCACTCTGACACACGTAACTGTGACCTTCCAGCATAATGTCCACCCCTTCTCCAGTTCCAACAGCGAACTTCCCAGAACCAGCCACCCACCAAAGAAGACACAAAGTAGTTTTCTTCATTTGAGAAGTCCTTGGCCACTTCCCCCTCTGTTGACAGCTACTCGGCCAACCTTTCCAGGACTTCCTGTGAGATCAGCCAGAAGACATGAACACAGAAAATGTACAGGCACCAAGCACAGGTTGGGTGTGCGTGGCAACCAGGGCTAGTGCTGAGGAACGCCAGCACACTAGACTCACGCTCAGCCTCTCCTCTCCACACCAGAGTCCATCATCAACCATGCTCCTGCCTCCCACTGCAGAGCTTCTGGAGAACAGCCCTAAACACAGGGGCTGGGATTGACAGCTCTCAGATGCACATCTGTGTGGAAGAACTCTCTCCAACCGCAGCATCCAAAGACAAACAGCTCTGCTGCCCTCTTCAGAACACACAGCCCCCTAGGCCTGGAGGCCCCCCTCCAGCTCCCCAGCAGAAGAAATAGATCCAGAGCTTCAGCGGTACCCCATGCAGAATCCACACTCACCGTTCACACAGGCCTCCGATGATCCACACAGGCCTTCCTCAAACAAGCAGCCTAGATAAGAAAGACAGAAGAGGAGTCAGTGGCAAAGAAAACAGGGGCCCTTGAGGCTTTGAGACCCCACCCCCCATGCAGGTCTGCTTCTTCATGATGGTGCTGGGTTATTCTAAAGCCATTATAACAGACCCCTGTATGATCCGACCAAGCTCTTCTTCATCAGGAGGGTGCTCAGCCTGTCCTGTGCCTTCAAGGCCACATCAGAGAGAGCCCACATCTTTGCCATGGTCATCTTTGCAGACGCACCCCTCCGCTAGCCTCACAGCATTGCCGAGCTGCCCACCCAAGGAAGTCTCCGGGCCTTGAGGCTTAGCTCACACTTAGCACATCAGAAATGGCCCGGACCTCTGGGCCTAATACAACTGTGCACAGAGGGAGGGATGCTGGCATCTGCCCCGTGGCTCTAGGAAGACTGGTTGTGTGCTACAAGGAGGCCTCTGCAATGTCCGTGACCACCATGGACAATGACAGAAGAGGAAAGGACAAGTAGGTGAAGGGAACAGAGGACATGAAAAGTGGCAGAAGAAGGATGGAGGCATTCGTGAGGGACCCCACCTGGAGAGAACACACCAAGGTGGCTAGCCTCTCCCTGGAGCAGAAAGAGACCTTGATGGCCTCTCATGAAACAGGAAGGTGAGCCAATGGCCAATGTACTCACCCAGCAGGGAGTAGGCAGCTGGAAGCAATCTGTACAATGTGCCAAGCCACCTTGAACACAGACAGAGAAGGGCTGGGGTCATCTAGCCTGATGACCCCATCTAGGCAGGGTTAGGGGTGGGGCATGAGAGAGGCCTCTGTCTATACTCAGATGAGCCCCCCACTCCCTCAGGGATACAATGCTGTATTCCAAGCTGTACCAGTGCAGTGTTAGGAGCCCACAAAAGCTGAGTGTGCTCTGAACATACATGTCTTTCAACAACAAAGCCTAATGCCTTCATGATTGTTTCTCCAATGGTCAAACTCTTACAAGACCCACTCAAAAGTCCCCCATGGCATCCTCCACACAGGCCAGGGAGTTCTGTCCAGACACCGGATGGGACCTGCCACAGTGCACAACGATTATCAACTAAAGAGTTGCATCATCCTCTCAGGAGTGAGGTTTTGAGGTTCTTCTTTGTATCTTCTGCCCATTCTCCCGTGGCTGCCCTTCTCTCTAAGTAAGTGAACAAGTACAAGGCAACTGGGAGAAAATTATCAATCGCAAAATAACCGAACCCTTAACTTCTTCACACAAGAGTTGGTACAAACTCTTGCAGCTGCAGCAACCAGTGGCATTCAGCAAGCATGGGTGGCAGGAGACACAAGACCAGGCTCACTCAACACAAAGGAGACACAGATCTGCAATTGACATGAGCCAGTGGCCTCCTTTCATCCTCATGGCCACTCCGTTGACATGCCAGAGGAGAAAGCCAGGGCTGGCAGGGTCCTTTGCTTAGGTCACTTGTCTTGAGCGGACTCTGGGTCACACCCAGGTGAGCCAAGTCTACACAGTCACTTATTCAGCCCTGTGCAGACTGCCCACCGGCATGTGCACTTGAGACTAGCAAGCCTGAAGCTCAACCATAGCAGCCTCTACCCCAGGAGATCCCATTTCCTCGAAATAATGATATAATCTTAGGGAAGATGGTATTTTCATCTCATAAGCACATTTTTAGCATATCTGTGTCAACCACTTTACCCCTGAAGCAACCCTGCCTCATCTATGTCTCCACCCCACCCACCCACAGCCTCCTCTCAGCCAGGGCCATCCCTTCATCCATAAGCATTGACTTTAAGCAGTGTTTTAAGGCAGGGTAGCTGTGGCAACAAGCCTTTTAAGGACACTGGGGAACAGCAGGTGAGAACTCAAGGGTGTAGGCCTAGGCATCATGCTGGCTCCCACAAATGCCATGACCGACGGTGGTCATGCGGCTTCTCTGATCTCAGCATTGTGAGCAGTAAAGTTAAGGCCAGGTTTGTCAGTTTCTGGGCTGCTCCCATATGAGCACCGATCTTCCCTTCACTGACATCCAGCAGAAATGAACCGTGGGAGCTCCCAGCAGCCTGATGCCTCTCTCCTCCCAGGGTGCAGAGGTGCAAGGGCACCCTAAGCTGGAAGAGAGGCTGGGGTAGTTGTGTGCTCCACACCCTGGCTCCAGTAGTGGGCATCAGCTCTGTCCCAGGCCGTGGCTGTGGGTGTGCAGCTCTGGTGAGCACCAGCACAGCCCTCATCAAGTGCCTACAGGAAGACTAGACAAAGGCGGGGTTGCAGGCAGGAGTGCAGACACAGAGCTCAGTGAAGGGCTTGCTTACAGAGTTCTGTGCTTGTCACGTGAGATGGCAGATGCCAGAACTCTCTAGAAAAAGTAGAGGCTTCCTGTGTCTGCCTGAATCACACCCGACAATTAGAACTGATGGAACAAAATGTGCATCCCATGTTCCTGTAAGCTCCGGCTACAGCGAGGCAGCCTGGCTCTAGCATCTGCCAAGCCAGAGTCATTGCAGGAGCCTGATGAGCATGTGCCTCAGAAAGACCTGGGGGAGGAAATGGAACAGCAAGAGTCCAAGTGAGGCATTCCCAGAGGTGTGGAGGCCGCTTATCTCAAGCCACAAGTCACAGTGTGCTAATTACCTGCTGATTTATGGGCATTGTCATACGCTCTAAAATCAATGAAAATATATTTCATCATGAATATCAGACACCTAATAACATTGATTGTCATGGTAAGTCATCCAGAGGAAAGGAATGTCACAGCCAGGCTGGTGCCCTGCCCTGGAGTCTGAGACTTGGCTCCTCCAGTGTGCGGTGTGCTCCACCCAGCCTTGTTCCTGCACACTGTGGCCAGAGGCAGCCCTCAGATGAACACAGCCCTCTAGCCAGCAGCTCACAAAGGATCTACACCTAAAGCCAATGTCAGCCTGAGGCAAGCAGCTGGCCCACAGAGACACCCATGTGAGCCATCTTCACAATGTGGCCCTGCATTTGGAACACAGTTCCTTGGGCTAGGGACACAGCTCGATGGTGGAGCTTTTTTGTTTGTTTGTTTGTTTGTTTGTTTGTTTGTTTTATTTCTTTCTTTTTTCCAAGCATCAGTCCCTGGATCCTATCTCCAGCACTGAAAAAGAAAAATCAAAACAAAACAAAAACAAAAACAAAAAAACACCTGTAATTCCTTAGTATTAACATGTTATCCACTCTTTCACAAAAACATGTGACATTTCCAAAACTCTCAAATGGCTCCTTCAGCTGACCACCCCAGAGCAGGGCATGGAGCTCAGAGAATTCTTCCTATTTGTCCACTGGGTTCCCACACTTCAGCACACACTGAATACATGTGCACATATACATACATACAGTCACGAATACACATACACATACTCATACGGATGCAGGTATGTGGGTATACACGTGTACACATGGGTGCATGGGTGCACAACCACATGTACACTCATATATGTGTGTACGTATTCACACTTAAATGAGTAACGCATGCATGCATGGAGATTCACACGTGGACATTCACATAAACACACATGTGTTCACACTTATGCATGTGCACATACATACATATCTGCTCATGCATACATGGAGATACACTTGTGCCTACACACACACATATGCACAGGAACTCACACATAAATATGCACACGTTTTACTCACATGCATACCTATGTGAATATACATGCACACACATACACGTACATACCTGCATGTAGGCATACATGTACACTCATCTATGTGTATAATCATACATGTACACACCCATATATGTACACATGTGCACATATGCATGCTGATCTTTTTAGCTTCAATTCTAATTACCCTTATTTCCTCAGAATACAAAACCATCCTCAGCCATCATCTCTGGTACCTTTTTGTTGTTGTTTTCAAAGGAAAATTGACCTATTTCTTCTGAACCGGTGTAGCTCTCCCATCCTAACTTCTAAGAGATACTCATGAGAGGGTTGTACCTTTCTGCGGTAAGACAGCAAATAAAAGGTCACAACCTCCCTGGTTGACAGGACGCCTGGCCCTGACTACCTGTGCAGCCCCACCCAGGTGGTCCTCACCCAAGTCCACCTGAGCAGCACTCACCTGCCCAGCTCCTTCCCAATTCTAGGCCTCAGGACGGTGGCAGAGAGAAAGGACCACAGACTCAGGGACCTTCCCTCTTGTGGGGAGGGGGCTGAATTAACTGCCTTCCTGCTCACTATTTTGGAAAAAGCTCTGAAATTTGTGCAAATCCACAATCCCATAAGGATGTGACAGGTATTCTTTCACCTAAGAGCATTAAAAATATATCGATGTACATAGAGCCTTCATCCAGTAACTGAGGGAAGCAGATGCAGAGATCCACAACCAAGCACCAGGCCGAGCTCTGAGAGTCCAGTCGAAAAAAGGGAAGAGGGATTCTATGAGCAAGGGGAGGGGGTCAAGATCATGATGGGGAAACCTACAGAGACGACCAAACTAGTGGGAACTCATGAAATTCAGACCAACACCTGTGGAGCCTGCATGAGACCAGACTAGGTCCTCTGCATACAGGAGACAGTTATATAGCTTGATCCGTCTGAGGGGCCCCTGGCAGTGGGATCAGGATTTATCCCTGGTGCATGAGTTGGCATTCTGGACCCCATTACCTAAGGTTGGATGTTTTGCTCAGCCTTGATGCAGGGGAAAGGGGCTTGGTCCTGCCTCAACTGAATGTACCAGGCTCTGCTGACCCCCCATGGGAGACCTTACCCTTTTGGAAGAGGGGATGGGGGCAGAGTGTGGGGAAAGCTGGGGAGGAGCAGAAGGAGGGATGAAAAGGGGATCTATGGTTGGTATGTAAAATGAACAAAAAAGTTTTTTAATAAAAAAATATATCAATGTAAAACTGAATCCTCTAAGCAAGATAATAAAATATTTTCCCGCTCAAGCATGTCATGTGATCAGAATGGAAGGTTCTGAGTCTCCTACAGAGCATCTGGGGATTCTTAGAATCCAAGAGTGCTCTTACCAAATTTACATAACTGGGATCTGATAATTCTTTGAAATCATTTAGTATTGTAGCCAAATAAAACTTAACAAACCCCATCTGGTGTGTGGATCACGTAGCATGAGTTAATAATGAGTGTATTACTGTTTTCTCAGTGGTAACTATGCACACATAACAAAGTACTCTCACGCATCCATTTTCTATCAGTGTTTCCTCTTCTGAGTTCTCCATGGCAGTCCCTCCTCCCTCTCTGCAGCTTGGTCCTCTTTGAGCTGCCCCTCACCTGGCAGGAGCAGCATGAGCCACAGAGACTGTGGAGGTTCCAGAGTCCATCAGCAGACAGGCATGAGGTGAGGTTAAACCTGCCTCTCAGCCACTTCACTGAGCCTATTCTCAATGCAGCCAGTGTGATTCTCAATGCAGCCCAAAGCCGATTCTAAGGAAACACAAAGAAAGGACAGAAAGTCCACCCAGGAGATATAGCCCATGGGCTTTGACTCAAGGGACCCCACAATAGGTGCCCATCTCTAGGTTGGGGTTTGGTTTGTCTGATCTTTTGGTGTTTGCTGTCAATCTGGAGTATGTTTTGTTTATTCTCATTACCCTGGACTACTCCACCTTTTCTGAAGACACTTTCCTGGCTCTCAGGCATCTAAACAGAAGCCATCTAAGAGCTATGATAGTATGCACCTTACATAGGAAGGTCTGAACTGAGCTGTGAGCTATTCAGAAAGGCAGCCCACTATGAACAGGCCTGTCCCATGGAAGCCTGCATTCCAAGCTATTCCATACTTCATAGTTAGGTCCTGAGCTTCAGGGCTTCTCTCCCACGATGGCATGTCACTATTGTGTGGACACCTCTGTGATGAACCCGGCAATCCCCAGTCACTCTGAGAGTCCAGAGTCAGTCCACAAACCCTTTAGCCACTCTGCTGGCTTCCTGTATAAATGGACATCCTCAGCTTCAGCCCCTTCTGTATTCTTATTCTCTCCTAAACCCTGTCAATTCTTCCCAACTTCTCTAGAACCAAGCACACCTGCCTGCTCACATATAGGTCTCAGTGCTGTATGCTCTGGGCAGAGAACTGCTCCTGGGTTCTTGTCCTCTGGTGGTCAGAGATTCAGGACACAGAGTGAATGGCTGATCTAACACCTGAGGAAGTCACATATCAGGTAGCAAAAAGGCTCCATGACAGGCAGCCAAAGCCCCTGGTTCTGCACTGTGATGGTTCTGTAACCTTGGCCACAGTCTTTCATTTTCTCCAACATCCCTTTGCTGTTAGACATTCATGGAAAGGGCAGGTCTAGTTAAAGTCCATCAGAAACTTAGTGGCCCTCCCATCAGCTGGGTCCCAGCACCTCCCCCAGGGCAGCACAGCTCACAAGGGTACAGGGAAGCATGTCCTCTTCCTGTCTGGGACCCCAGAGCAGGAACCGTGGCTGGAGGACCATGTTCAGTCAGGCCTCTTCCATTTCAACCATGAGTTTTCCATTTGAGGGGACAGCTCCTCCAAATTCCAGAAGCTAGGAATTGATATGGCTTCAGACTGACCCAGTCTAGCAAGAGAGGGAGGGAGGGAGCGTCTGTGAAAGCAGGTGAAGGCCATAGATAAGGTTCTTATTCCTGATAGCCACAGTGTGGTAGTTTGAATGAGAATGGCCTCCACAGGATCATATGTTTGACTATTTGGTCTCCAGTTTGTGAAACAGTTTGGGAAGGATTAGGAGGTGTGGCCTTGTTGGAGAAGCTGTGTCACTGGGGGTGGGCTTTGAGGGTTCAAAAGCCTCCAGCCATCCCAATCCCAATGCTTCTCTCTCTCTCTCTCTCTCTCTCTCTCTCTCTCTCTCTCTCTCTCTGCCTCCTACTTATGAATCAAGTTATGCCTCTCAGGGGCTCCTGACACCATGCTTTTGATCCATGGACCCTGAAACTGTAAGCCCAGTTAAACACATTCTGCATTATCTAGGTCATGGTGTTTTATCAAAGAAATAGAAAAGTAACTAAGACACACAGGGGCACACCAGACATTATGAGTTCAACATTCACAGAAGCCTGTGAAATCCATCCAGTAAGAGCCTACGTTTAACGGCATGAACCAACATGAAGACATCTGTGTGCCGACTCACTCAGCAGCGTGGCATCTGTTAGTGAATGCTGTTTCCTGGGGCTTCGGCCAGGGACCCACGGGGGACGTTTCAGGCTGAGGATATAGCTTGCTTGTCTAGTGAATTCCTGGGTTCAGTTCCCAGTACCACATAAAAGTTGGCAGGGTAGTGGTACATGCCTGTAATCCAAGAACCTGGGAGTTGGCAGCAGGAGGATCATAAACTCCTGGTCACCTTTGGCTGTCTGGTGAGTTTGAGGCCAAACTGGATTACATGAAACCCAATGAAGAAAAGAAGAAGAGGTGGAAGAAAAGAAGGAGGAGGAGGAAGGAGAGGAGTGAGAGGAGGGGGAGGAGGGGGAAGGAGGGAGAGGAGGGGGAGGAGAGCATCTCCCTTGGTAGCATCACTGATAATGCTATATCTGTCCTTGGTCTGTTAGGAAATTCTAGGCTCCTCCCTCTGCATAGGTGAGGGATGGAAGCACTATCATTCCTGGGTCACATATGACAATATACCCTTTCATGAGGAACACACACTGACTTACAATCTGACAGACAGAATGCAGGTAAAACAATGTAAGACTTCTTTCCCTCCATGACCCACACCTCTTAGAAGCCCTACCAGCCCCTGCTGCGGTGACTCTGGTGGTCTTCAGTGATCTCTGCACTCAGAGACTACGCTGTGCATTACAACACCACTGTCACCCTTCACAGCAAGTCAGCTTGTGGGACGGCTCTGTATCACTCTAAAGCTTTAAAATAAAATAATAACAATAACAGTAGCTATGCTCAAGCTCTGGAAACCCCCTACCAACACCTGCAGAAGACCCTTCACCACAGACAGAGTCAGGAGCAGTTCTTGATGCCCATCAAGGCCACCCCTTTCCTTCCTAGTAGAAAAGCCAAGGTTTCCAGGGATGGAACTAAGAAACCTCTATTCTAGGAGCTGCAAAACATAGAAGAAGAGTAAAGATTTGAAGATCATTCTTTTTAAATCACCTCACTTTAACATGCTGAGCCAGGAAGGGAGTGACCTGGGCCCCCATGCCAGCCCTTCATCTGCTGTGAGCACCCACACCCTCTGGCACCTTCTTGAAAAAGAAAGGAGTCCAGTCCTGATGCCCATGGGAGCTAAGAGCAGTGGTCCAGCCAAGCCTCAAGCAGGGGCTGCTGCCTAGGTGTAACCACTCCTTATCTCAGCATTATCGGGACAAGAGGCTCAGCCTGCCACAACCACAGTGTCCTCACAATCCTCACACTCACACATCCTTCAGAAATGTTCCTACCAAAATAAGGATACATTAAGACAGGCAGGACCTCCAGGCAGAGACGGAGATGGATATGAGTCTACATTACAAAGCCCTGTTCTTGAAGTAAGACCCTGGCAAGATGAGATTTAAAGCCCAGTGTCCCCTGCCACAGTGAGCTCAGATATCTTCAGGCTTGTGAGTCAGAACATCAGCTCTTTCCACCCAAGACTCAGACGAAATCTGTGCCTGCAGGTTCAAAAGAGGAGGAGGACACTCCTAGCACCAGCCTGGTGGGTCCTTGGCCTGGTCACTCCTTGGCCATGCTTGGACGTCACTACTGGGCTGGCAGAAATGAGAGGCCTGTAGGGATGGTGCTTACTCTCTACCACACTTCTCCACACAAGGGTCAGGCAGCCACTGGGAAAGCCTTACCCCCGTCCGCACACAGGAGGAAGTTCCATTACCATAGCCCAGAACAGACAGCAGGTGACATTTGCGTCCACAAGGTTCCCCGTCCTCCCACACCCTGCATCTCCCACTTTGTGTTAGCTAAAGGGCCCTGGTGAGCAGCTGCAACTTTCCCTTGCACCATCAAGGGAAGTGCCCTGACCCTACCTGCCACTGAGCACAGCAAGCACATGTACAAGTCATGCCATGGTAGAGTTCAAGGGATGGGACTACCATTCCCTGCCCAAAATCTTCCTGCCCCTGAGACTAAATCCTTTGCCAGGTCAGTGTGAGGCTGGCCTCCAAACAGCTAGAACCATCTGAAGGACAGTAAGTGATAACTTTCATTCTGAGCAGTATAAAGTCATTCTTGAGGCTCATGCTGGACTACAAAAGGAGAGCATTGGCCATTTGAGGAGAAGCCAAGAGGCAGGGCCAGCAGAGCCAACACCCTGAAGGGTCATATCCTGAAAGAGTCATCTCTTTGACTTTGCTGTCACATAGCCAGCTCAGGAGGGTGAGGCCCCAGCGAGGACCCAAATGGGCATGTATGCACAGCCTAGAGGCCTGGGCTTCTGAAGCATAGGACACTTGTACCATTCTTCTCAAAAGTGGCTACATCCCACCTGAGGATGCTGGCTGGGCTCAGAGGACTCAAATCAGGGTACCTAAAGTAGTCTGGCTATTATGAAAAATCCAGTTACTTCCTCAAGACAGAAGACAAGCTGCCCGCAAAATACAGCTTTGAATTCTCGGGCTAACTAACAGGATCGTCATGTGCTAGAGGCAGCCAAGAGCTAGACACCAGCATCACCAGCAAACCCTGCAGTTTTGCTTTAAGGAATGAGAAACCAAACCTTTTATTGTGAGTAACTCCCTTGGTTTCAGGTTCCTAACCGCACAGGCTTAACATAGTTCAAGAAAAATAAATTTAACTGAATTCAGAATATCTACCAGAATTTTTTCCTTTTAAAACACAAGACAGACTTTAGGAAAGTGGGCTCTGACACTGTATGCTTCAGGATGTGACATTGGACCTTCCTGAATCTATTCTGAGTAGTTTTTCTTGTTTGTTTGTTTGTTTTTTATTTTGTTTTAAGTTTCTTTTTTATTTATTCTTTGTGTCGTCTTTCACATCATGCATCTTCATCCAATTCATTTCCCCGTTCCTTCGTATCCACCCTCTGCTCTTGCAACCTCCCCACCTCAATAAATAAATAAACAAATAAATAAATGAACGAATAAATAAATAAATAATAAATTTTAAGAGAAAAAGAAAGAAAAATCAATCTTGTCATGGAAGCTGCAGTCTGACAGTGAGTCACGCAGTAAACCCTTTTATCTACATATCTTTACTTGCAAGTGTTCATTGCAAAGAGTCATTGGTCTGGTTCGATGCCTCTGGTTTCTGCTATACTGTAGATGCTGGGCCCTCACTGGAACTCCTCTTGGTTATCCTGCTGTTGCCCTGTGTCATGGAAATCCTGCAGCTTTGGGTCTTCAGGACTGGTCCCTTCATGTGCTCCAGAAGATCACAGATGGGGTGGATTTTGGGGTGGACCAACTCATAACCCTGGTTCTGGGCCTGGGCAGTGGCATGGTTGGTCAGCCTGCCAGTTGTCCCCTGCCCCCACCACCAGGGTGAGCTCTCCTGCACTGTCCTAGCTAGTTCACCTTTTGCAGCAGATGAGCAAGGGGTAGGGCCAGTTCTCCTGCTTTCATATCTTCATGGTCAGTTCTCCCACACCTACACCTTCAGGGCTAGCTCTACTGTGTTTAATGACCTCAGGGCCAGCTCTCTCACCTGCCTCGGGCATTGATGGGCAGGAAGGGGACATCTCTCCCCCACCCATGCTGCCATGACAGATGAAAAATGAGGACAGCTCTCCCACTCTCAGAACCTCAGGGCTGGCTCACCCACACCTCCACCAACAGGGTTGGCTCTATTGTGCTGCCCAGATGAGGTGCAGGGCCTGCTCTCCCGAGTGTTGCAGCTGATCGGGGTATTCTGAGTAGTGTTTTAATTGGTTCTTTGCTTTTGTCGTCAATTTCCTGAAAAAGAATAGTGTTTTCAGAGGGAGATTTACTAAGTGGTTTCTTGGGAAAAGAAAGCATTTTTAAGTTTTTTCTGTAAATACAGAATTTAAAAAAAAAAAGTCAAAAAAATACTTGATGACGAGATATCGAAAACACTGCAGGGGTAGGTGCCACGTTGCAGTATCGGGAAGTAAGACTCAGGGGACATCAGCTGGGGGGCACAGAGAGGAGACCCGCATCAAACGTGAGACTGAATACAGTCTAACGGATGGAAAGGCCAATTGCTGAGGGTGGGGCCTCACGGATTCTATGACCTGACTCCCAGAACCCAGACTTACCTGTCAAGCTGGGCTCTTAGTCATACCAGAGGAACTTGTCCCCCATGGAAAAGGAAAAATCAAGGTGACTCTAGGCATTACTTATTCAGTGACCCTTTATGATCATGGTAAATCTTTCAGGAGCCCTAGGACTTTGAATCACCAGACCCTCATCCCACAACAGCACAGCACTGTTCACACTGCAGTGTGCATAGGAACCAACTGCAGATGCTGATGAACGTAAATCTAATTCCCAAGCCTGAGGTCAAGTTTGCGTTTCCAATGAGCTCCCTAATGCCATCTGTATACCTCATACTGAGAAATATGATACAGGATGAGTAAACAAATCTATTAAACTCTTGGGTCAGCACATCATTAAAGATTACATTATAAACTGATTTAAAGTCTTTATGATTCATTTTCTAGATCTATATTTTCTGGATTATTTTTCAAGGAGGGACATAAGAATTGAGGCAGGGTCTCATGTAGCCTCAAAATCACTGTGTAGCAGAAGCTGGTCTTGAATTCCAATCTTCCCACCTTTAGCTCCAGGTACTGGGGTGGCAGGTGTGTGCCCCCACATCTGGCCTACATCCAACTATTTAAGTAGCCCAATAACAAATGATACCCTTTGTTCAATCTGTACTAAATTAATTATGTAGGGGAAATCATACACCAACTGACAGACTGATATGAAGGTCAGGTCACTTCCTGATAGGAGCCTCTCTCCAGTCCCCCTACCATCCAAGTTAAAACAAGGCTCATATGAAAAAAAAAAAAAAGGTGAAACTTCAAGAGTGGCAAAGCCATCCTGGAATGACACAGACAACATGTCACTTAGTCTCTCTAGACCTGTTTTTGCAAGATATTATTGGGAATATTTTATATTACAAAGTCAACAAAATCAATAAAACACACAAAATCAGAAAAAAAAAATGCATTACCCCATGTCCCAGAGACAGTCTTTTGAGGGTGTTTGGGTTTTTTGTTTGTTTGTTTGTTTGTTTGTTTGTTTGTTTTTCTCTGTGTAGCTTTGGTGCCTGTCCTGGATCTCACTCTGTAGACCAGGCTGGCCTCGAACTCACAGAGATCCACCTGGCTCTGCCTCCCAGAGTACTGGGATTAAAGGTGTGTGCCACCACCGCCCGGCAGGGTTTTTTTTCTTATCCCTTTTCTTTGCATAAAGAAGCACACACAAGATTATAACCTGCGCTTTTGATTCTGACACGGTGAACATTCCCCTGACTTCTCAGTTATGGAGTATGAAGGAAATGTCAGAAGCCCTCTAGCTTTACTCTCCCTTTTCAGTTTGGTGCCAGTACTCACCTGTAACCTCAGCTCAGGAGGATGAGACTGGGGGTGGGGGGGATCATGACTTCGGGGCCAGCCTAGGCTACAAAGTGATTTCCAGGTTAATGTAAAGCATGTGTCAAGACTCTGTCTCAAAAAGAAATGAAACAGAGTTACAAAGATGGCTCAGGAGTTAAGAACAGCACTGCTGCCCTTCCAGAGGACCCAGGTTCAAGTCCCAGTCCATACGTAGCTGCTCATAACTGTCTGTAACTCTAGTTCCAAGGGATCTGGTGCCCTCTTCTGGACTCTGTGGGCACCAGGCCGTCATGTGGTGTACAAACAGTGTGTCCAGGTAGAATACCCATACACATAAAATAACATTTAAAAAGGAAGCAAACCAAAGCAATGCAATGATAATGATTGCTCTGGACCTGAAGGCTACTTCTGCTGGAAGCACCCACTCTTCACTGGGCTGGCAGGTGTCTGCTGCGTGTCTTGAATGAAATGAGAAGGCATGGCATCTCTGTCTACATGTGTCTCTTCAGCTGCTTGGGTCAGGTCCCACTTAACTCTGCACTAGGCACATGTTTCACCCAGGGCTACAGCATAGGGATAATTTGACCCAGTTTGACTAGAAGGGACTAGTAGTCTCTTCTTTGTGGTGGTTTGAAAAAGAATAGTTCCCATTAACTCATAGATTCAAATGCTTAGTCACCAGGCACTATTTGAAGGATTAGAAGGATAGGGAGGTGTGGCCTTCTTGGAGGAAGTGTGTGACTGGTGGTGGGCTTTGAGGTTTCAAAAGCCCATGCCAACCCCCCCACACCCGCTTTCTCTCTCACCCTGTAGCTCAGAACATAGCTCTCAGCACAGCCCCAGCGCCATCCTGCTCCCATCCATGACGATAATGGATTAAACCTCTGAAATTGTAAGTCAGGACCCAATCAAATGCTTTCCTTTTTAAGAATTACCTTGTTCATGGTGTCCCTTCCCAGTAATAAAACAGTGACTAGGACACTGTTCTTTCCCCTTCAAGACAGAAGATATCTACCAGTCACCAAGGGAAGAGACACCGGAACATAAATGGGGAAAAAAGGTGGCACCTGACTTCCCAAAAGTTCTCAACCTATTCCCAGAAAAACACAGGCGTTCCTCCCTCTGCTGCCCTGCCTCACTCCCTCACTACCCTGTCTTGCATCTGTGACTCCCCCACTGCCCCATTTTTCCCCCCACTACATTGGTCTTGTAGATGCTGCTTTTCCAGCAGATGAATTCTGGATCTAGTCTTGGTGACAATGAATGTTAATCCTTTCCTAAACATTATTTCTTCACAAGAAAATTGTCTACTTTACAAATTCCCTCCTAAAGAAGCTCTACATTTATTTCCCATTAAAAGGTATGCTGTAGTCAGCCATCTTGACTGTGAGTGGTTGGAGATATCTCTGATTTTGCCCCCTTAGGATAAACTTTCAATCTCATTCTACCTTAAAGGCATACATGCCAGACTGTAGAAAGATACACCCAAACTGCTCTCTGTAGAAAGAAAGATACACCAAACTGCTCTATTGCCAATAGTATGAGTAAGCCTTGACTTCTCGGCTTCTAGGTTTGATGAAAGCAGGAATATCCCTCCCTTCTCTCCATATACAATTGCTGAGAGAATGCCAATAGAGAGCCTAAGTCAGAACATCCCATAAACTCAGAAGCCTGTGGAACCACTGCTCAGCACATACTATTCAGGGACACTTCTCATTTTCCCCTTGGATCACTGGACATGAGCCTGAACCACCATTAGTTAAATAGATAAATAAATAAATAAATAAATAAATAAATAAATAAATAAATAAATTGAACTAAATGAGTCCACAAGGCACTTCTGGCAGAATGAAGCTCCTACACAAGGCTGTGTTTTAGCACCTCCTGACGCACCTTAATGCCATGCTCAGAGCCGCCAGGGTGGATTCACACTTCGCCATCTATGTGTGTGCAGAATTCTCTCTGCAAACAAATTCTCATGTGCTCTTTCTCTAATGATATGACATCTGATTCTGCACAGTAGACACTCTGCATTTCCAAAGTCATCTATTTGGTACAAAAGAAAAAAGACACGGGGTATTCATGGTCTTCTGAAGTTAATACTGGTAAAAGGGAAAAAATCCTAAACTAAAATGCAAACACATATTTGCAAAGTATATAGTCCTGCTTCTACCTTTGCCCCTGCCCCTCTGCCAACATCACATGCATTTCTGGCTCACTGGTCCCCAGAGGAGGATAAGAGACACCCCCAGGGAAGGCCATCCTAGAACAGCCTGGTCCCAGCCAACCCAGGTCCAAAAGAATGCCTCATGTGTGTGAATTCTATGTGCTCACATGCTCATATGTGTGAGTGCATGCACACATGTGTGCATATGAGTGTGGCTGCCAGAGATTAACCTCTGGTGTCATTCCTCAGGTACTATTCTTTGAGATGGGGTCTAGAACTCATCAAGTAAAGGAGGCTGGCTGAACAGCAAGCCCCAGGTATCGCCTGCCTCTGCCTCTCCAGCGCTAGATCACAAGCACACTTGACCATGTCCAGCCTGGGGATTTTGTTGTTTGGTTTTGTTGTCATTATTTTACATGGGTTGTAGGGATTGAACTCAGGTCCTTGCAAGGCATGCATTTTATCAAGTGAGTTAAGTTCCCAACTCACAACCCAGAATAGTAAATGTTAGCTTTTATGTCTGGGGCTGTTTGCTACTGACTCATCACTGAGTAGGGGATTCCTACATCAGCAGAAAGGTACACTATAGAATCTTCAGCACTGTCAGCTGGGGAACATCTATCAGCAAGTGACTGAAGATCCAACAGGGAACTTCAAATAAAAAGAGAGGAAAGGAGATAGGGAGATAAAACATGAATTGCTAAACGGTCTTATTAATAAAAAAAAAAAAAACCTGGAGCCAGATATTGGAGTAAAAGCTGAAAGATCAGAGAAGCAGAACAAGCCACAGCCAACCTCACCTGGCCAACTCCTCAGTTGATCCTCTTTCCACGAATCCTCAGACTGAAAGCCTCTGCGTCCTCACCCCTGAGGGTCTCAGTTGAACTGCTGCTTAGTTCCTGTCTCCTCAGCCTTATATACCGTTCTCCACCCAGCCATGCCACTTCCTGGGATTAAGGCGTGTGTGCTTTCTAAGCAAAGATATGAGATCTCAAGTGCTGGGATTAAAGGCGTGTGCCACCACTGCCTGACTCTGTCTCCAGTGTGGCCTTGAACTCACGGAGATCTAGATGGATCTCTGCCTACTGAGTGATAGGATTAAGGGTGTGTGCCATCACTGTCTGGCCTCTATGTCTAATCTAGTGGCTGGCTCTGTCCTCTTAACCCCAGATAAGTTTATTAGGGTATACAATATATTGGGGTACACAATATATCACCACAGGGAGGGCCAGCTACAATTAAGACAGGTGTTATATGAAGAAAAGTTTGTGTGGCAAAGGCATACAGACAGGACAAAGCCAACCAGGGATGGCCTCACTGCCATAGGTAGCAGGAGACATAACCACAACCACCACAGGGGGTTCCAGGTAGATTGCATGGGTACAGCTGACATTCCATGAGTTTCTAAGTCAGGCCCATTTATCTGATAACCAGGATGCAGGACTGAGGAGAGTAGACTCTCTGAACTAGAGTGAAGGATGAAGAAGGAGTCAAGGACCAGGCCTTGGTGTGACCTTGACTGATCAAAACACTAATGCTACCCACAGTATATGTAGGGGAGCCAGGTGCTGAGACAGGCCTGTGAGCACTCTGAGGATGCTGAAGGAGCAGCCAGACTGTTCTGTGACTGCAAAGGTAAGTGGGATACAGGAAATGATGTCAGATGTGCGAGCATGGGCCAGAGGGACCTGAGAGGGGATCAGCAATGTCTTCACAAAGATGGAATAGGATGCCTGAGCTGGTGGGTAAAGATTCTAAAGAAAGCAAAGGGAGAGGAGGGAGCAGGGAGTCAAAGCTTCATGGAAGCCTCCACAGACAGCTCCTTGCACAGGATGCTGCTGCTGTGGGCGGCCCCTCAGTCAGCAGGCCTAACACGAATGCTTGGAAGCCACTTCAGGCCAACCTGGGGCTCAGTGTCTGGTCCCATTTCTTTTTTCTAGAAATCAGAGTAGGAAGATTAATCAGGGTGGCACAGAACCAGAGTTTAAAGTCCTGACAGAAAGCGGGACCAGATTATGCAAAGGTGCCAAACACAGCCCTCAAACCTCTCCATCTTCCTAGCCTCCCCTGTCTCATTCTCATCTGTCTTGAGGGTTCTGCTGACCGAACACTAAAGGAAAGGGTGGAATAATGTCCAAGCTACAGAAGGTAGGGTGGTCCACAGAGCACAGCCCCGGACCACACAGTAAAGAGCTGAAGGTGAGTCATGGAAGCGCTGCTCCCATATTTGCATGGAAAGGAAGACCAGTGACCTGGAGCAATGGGAGCTTCTTCAACAGCAGCTCCACCAAGAACACACTAGTCTAAGGGCCTTTCAGGCTTCGAATGGGTGCACTTTGCACCAAGGTCTAAGGAAAGCACTTTTTTATTTTGAGGCAGTCTCCTACAGCCCAGGATGGCCTTAAGTCACTACATATCTGAAATGACCTTGAACTTTTGATCCTCCTACCTCTAACCACCCATGCTGGGTCTGTAGGCGTCCATCACCATGCCTAGTTTATGTGGTGCTAAGAACCAATCCCAGAGTTTTGTGCATACTAAGCAAGCACTCGGCCAACCGAGCTACACCCCTAGCCCAACTATTTTTTAAAGTTAAGTTTCTTTCTCTCTTTTTAGTGTGGGAGATTTAACCCTGGGCCTTGTGCATCCTAGGCATGCACTCTAGCACTGAGCTACACCCCCCAGCAGCTGGAGAGGATTTTCTTCAGAGGCTAAAGAGCAAGACAAAATGACTGTATGAGAACATTCTCTCTGCAAGAAAAGAACAGGTAAAGCGGCCCTCCATGTGGAAGAGATGGCGTTTGTATATCGTAAACTAGTGGGGATGATATGATGGAGGCATTGGGGGCCTTCATTTCCTGAAGCTTGACAACACTCACAAAGCTCATTTTGTTTTGTGCTGTGAGGGGAGAGGGAGGTGCACCTCCCTCTGAGGGAGTGATTCATACACACTCAGTGTTTCAGTTTGCCTCAGGGACACAGTCTTTTGGATGTCCGAGGTGATCTTAGGATATCACATGTCACCTACTCAGCACAGTCCCACGCTCAGTGGATAGATAGCCGCAGAGCAAGTGAGGGAAGAAGTGAATAGTTTGTCGAACTCTCTGTCCATAAAGACCTCATGTGCCCAGAGTCTACTCCCCTGTTCTCCCAGTGTTTGGCCTGAGGCAGGCCTTAACTCTCCAGCTCCACCCCCTAAGATAGCCTTTTGAGTCTCCCCATCCCTGTCTTCCACCTTAACTCCGCTGGTCCTAACCCACTCTCCTCACCACACTTCAAAGGTAAAACTACTTATGGCTGAAGGAGAAACAGTCACAGTCTGGAGTGAAATAAAGAGCAGAAGGAAGGAGAATGGAGAAGACAACACTGAACGGGTCAGACCATCATATGACAGTGGGCCAGGACGCACAGGAACTGTCGCTGGGATGAATCAGCTCACCACAGACTAATCAAAGGGACATGCAGCGTCTTCCCAACGCAGTCAGCGGTCCTGGTGAAAACCAAGCACCCGCCCTTACAATGCCTCCACCACCAGCACGAGATGTACAGTTTACAAAAATCCCACTAAGCTAATGAAGATGCACTCACAACCTGTAGGTGCAAATTGTTAGTCAAAGGGGGAAAATATTGCTAAGGACCAAGTGTAGCTGAACATTTTTCTGTGTTCCTGCCCAGTGGCCCCACAGTCCCACAGCCGTTCGGACCCAAGTAAACACACAGAGGTTTATATTAATTAAACTGCTCAGCCATTAGCTCAAGCCTACTACCACTGACTAGCTCCTATACTTAAACTCAGTTCATTTCTGTTCATCTGTATGTTGCCACGTGTTCTGTGGCTTTACCTGTGTGCCATTACATGTTGCTCCCTGAACGGTGGCTGGCGTCTCCTGACTCAGCCTTCTTCAAGAAGCTGATCCTGGGAAATTTCCACACCTCTAGTTCTACATTGGTTTTCTACTGTCTTAGCCTCCTCCTTAAGCCAGATTCACCACTGTAATTGTGCTTCAGACTCCAGGACAGCTGTTACCAATTCTTTCCAGTCCTGAGGAATGATCCCATTACAAATTGACCATGAGTTTAACATTTCCTTTACAAATGGAGAATGCATGCCATATGATACTATAGCCTCCTTAAATCTCCTTAAATCTAACATTTCCACTGGAGTCCAATTAGCTTGTACATGCCCCTGAGCAGGTAGTTCCTTTAAGGCTACTGGATAAATGAAGTTTAATTGTTTGAAAACAGGCTGTCTCTCTGTAACTATATAATTCAATGCTGAAATAATTTCACCTTTAAATCCTTCTGTCTGGGTCTGAATTTCTCTATAATTCATTTTAACAGGTTTTTCTAAAGCTTTTATCTTGGCACTTAAATTGACCAACTTTTTAAATACTAAAATAAGGGAAATTAAATAAATAATATTCATAACTGATGTTACAAACATCCCATCAACATTAATTATCCTCTCATTTAATTGTTCCATTTTCAGACTGCCTCATGTATTATCAAAGACCAATTTTCTACCATTGTAAAAATATTTCCCATTTTTTTTCAATGTGGGAAAAAAATTTCTCTTTTAACTAGTTTCTCCCTTTAAGATATCTGATATCTTAATTGACTTACCAAATCTGCATAGAACAGTAGAAGTCCAAGGGAATTTCAAAGCTCTGGCCTGAGCCATACCAGGCCTGAGCCAGGGGTCTGTAAACCCACGAGCAGTCCGGCTGCTTGCAGCAGCCACATGAGTTGGATATCTGGCCCCAAGCAGCTCCAGTTGCATGTAACTGGATTACTTGTAGCTCCGGCTGAGCCGAGTTGGGGGGGGGGGGGTTGGAGGGGACCTGTAACCCCTGGCCTGTAAGGCCACCAATGGTTTTTTAATGAATTCTTGCCACGTGGGCCTTTTTGTGTCTCTGAGGGAGTTGAAGATTAGATAGTTGTAGTTACAGTTTTCCTTGTTAAGAAATTTCAGAAAAGAAACTGAAAGTGTAAAGTGTATAAATTTGAAAGACATTATAAGATAGTTCTCTGTTAGTAATATAAGTTAGGATAGAAAGTAAATCAGATACATTTTGGACTCACCAAAATAAGATAGATAATAGAATATTTTCTCTGAATTTGTTAAATGCAAGTTAGGATAGAAAGTAAATCAGATACATTTTGGACTCACCAAAATAAGATAGATAATGGAATATTTTCTCTGAATTTGTTAAATGCAAATAGACTAGACATTGTTGATATATTTATTGCTTGTATATATTGTATATTGTTACTGTGCTTGTTGTATATAGTTTTTCTTATATTAGTTATAACTTTTTTTATTCTATTTTATTTTTGTTAAACAAAAAAGGGGGAATGTGGCGATATTTTATTTGTATGTTAATAAATAAAGTTTGCCTGGAGATCAGAGGAAACAGCAAGTCATTAACACAAATCAGGCAGTGGTAGCACTCACCCTTAATCCCATCACTTGGCAGGCAGAGTCTCTGTGTGGTCCAGGACACAGCCAAACATGGTGACATGAACCTTTAATCCCAGTACCAACCATAGAGACCTAGAGGTCTGTACAGACAGGCAGTAACAAGGAAGTGAGGTAGCTGGGCTAAGAGCCAATGAGAGGGCAGAACAGCAAGGCAATAAAGGCACAGGTAGACAGGAAGTAGCTCACCTTTTGGTAGCTGCAGAACTAGAGAGGTAAGGTTGGTGGCTATCACTATTTTCCTGATCTCTAAAGCTTTCACCCCTATATTTGGCTCCATGTTTTTTATTTAATAAGACCGTTTAGAAATTCGACCACAACCAAGGGCCATCAGGACATGCACCCTTGACCCTACACTGTACCGGCGGCAGCACTCTATCCTCTCTCCTCCCCTTTACCCCAAGAAGCTTCCGGGAACGTCAATGTGCTCAACATCGGCTCTAGCAGAGAACAGTTGCTTCAAATCCTGCCATTTCCCACATCATTCCCAAGGCCTAAGAAAACAATGAAGTTCACAGACTTTTACTGAAATGGGCTTATAGAGATAGAGATTGCCCCTGAAATGATGGAAAGTTACTCATCTCCTCAGTTTCTGTGGAAGCTAAGGGAAAATCCACAAAGGGGGCTTTGCTCTACCTAGTTCTTTTGATCCACGTGGCTCATGCAGGTGAGTCTCTAGTCAGCCAGCTTCTTACTGAAGAAAACTGAAACTGCATGTCTGGCCCCAACAGCACACCATGGTTCCTGGGCTAACCACAAGAGCCAGCTCAAGGCCCCTGTAAACCTGTGAGTCCAGTTAAGCACCTTGTATCCATGCGGGCAGGGAGCACAGCCAATGGGCTCAAGGAGCAGCTGTCACCGCACTGGGGAGAACGGCCATGCCAGATGCACACTGTAAGTGATAGAAAAATGTCAGTCTGAAAATTGTGAAAGAGGAAAAGTTATAGAGACATAAAAAGATGAGTGATGGCCACAGGTTCAAGGAGAGGAAGATCTGGGGTTTAAAATGTGAAGCACAGAGAACTTTTGGGCTGGAGAGACTGCCCTACATGTGATTGTAATTCATATACACTGGCAATATGAGTTTGCCAAACCTACTGAGCCCCACAGCACAGAAAGAAATCATAACATACGTGAATTTAACAACAACAAAGAGGCAGCAGGGGACCCCAGGTTGGGGCCTGTACAGTGGCAAAAGAATCTAGCTGTATTACAGATGTGTGAAACAGCCTCACTGAGTAACGGGGTGAACAAGTGGTTATCCATATAGCTAAAAAATGAGGAGACCTGTCTGTCACACTAAAGTGAAGTGAAACCACACACAAGCCCTCTTCTCAAGCTGATAAAGTGTGTCCAGAGGAGTACAGACCAACAACGTGGATACCGCTCATGCATGCTAGGACTGAAAATTAAGCAAGTGGGTGTCATTGGATGGTAGGAACCAGGACTCTTGGTGTAAGGAAGGGTGAGGTAGGTTGTTTCATATGTACAAGGGGAGACCAGCGTGATCCATGGGGGGATAGACCAGTGATAGAAACACCAGGAGGAGCGCGTGGTTAGATTAATATAGACACAGGTAGTTACAGACAGAACAGTTTATAGCAGAACTGAACACACTTCCCAAGCACGCTACCCATCAATGTGAAGCTGGGTATTTATTTGATCCTGCTTCTTCCTTACTTGGAGCTAAAGATGTGATTTGGAAAATATTTATGAAAAGAAAACATAAGAGGATGAATCTGCCCCATCTGTTTGGATTAAAAGAAAGAAGTGACAGAAAACCACCTCACAAATGCAATATCCACAGTTGGCTTCTCCAAGAAAAACAGCCCCTAGCTGGCTAAACAGCCCCTGGCATTTGGTCTGACGGCCAATTCGGACACGCTTTCTCTCTCAGTACATCACTTTGAAGGTCTCTGATGACCAAAGGGATGGAAATGATCTTTTTTAAAAAAGAAGCCCATTGCTCGCCCAGCATGTACCAGATTCTGGGCTCAATCCCAGCCCTGCAGGCACAGTGACCCTTGCTTGTAATCACTACTCAGGAGGTACAGGCAGGAGGACCAACCTGGGATAAGAGGGAGCGAGGGAAGAGAGGGGGAGGAAGAGGGCTGTCCTAATTGTAAATTACAGCGTCTCACACTAAAAAAAAAAAAAAAAAAAAAAATCTTCGGGATCAGCCCCACATTTCCATCCCCTAATTAACCACTTACCCTGTGTCCCCATCCATCCCCCAGTCAACCACTTACCCTGTGTTCCCATCCATCC